>VYZT01032581.1:0-16456 GCA_013400735.1 Pomatostomus ruficeps | reverse complement strand
TCAACATATCCATTAGATAATTCCATATCCAATGACATACATTCATGCAAAGATACGGGCCATATGCTGATTGGAAATTATTACATAGTAAAATCTGATACTTATTTACACTGACCTTTGCCATTTTCTTGCGAAAACTACAATTATCCTTCCAACATAGAGATATGTTTGGTGTGATGTTTATCCATGAGAATTCCGTATATTTCATTAAATAATCTTGTAATAATATTAAACATGTTTGATATACTTGGCAAATATGTGGGATGATATAACTCAACCATGTCAATCATCAGCATAAGTTCTGAGGCACCACAGGGATCATCCTGGATCAACTGACATCCTAGCTATCAACCCCACAATGATACTTATTGCAAACCTCCAACAAAGTGTTTTTGACCAAAAAAAGCCTAAAACCACACAGCAAAACCAAACCAAAACCACTCTGAGAACTGAGTAAAAAAAAAAAAAAAAAAAAAATCAGCTGGAAAGAAAGTAATTCTGAGAGGACAAGACAATAGGGTACAAGAACACTTCCATCTCCCTTGAATCAAAATGATGCTCAGGTCTGGGTTTGTTACCAGTAGCTGGAACAGACAATCCTGTGGCACAGGAGATGTATATAATCAAGAAGACACTTGATGAACCCAAAAGCAAGTAAGAAACAGCTGCTCCTCAAGACACAGCCCTGTAATCCCTGAGCTTCTCACCTTCATCATCATATCCATACATACCTCCCTCCACTGACTCAACTTGGATTTGATCTGTTAAGTACTAGGGAGCTGCTGAGAAGGCAAACGCTTACAGAACACTTACAGGACTTACAGATTCACCACTCTTGTGTGGAATTTTCCATTTTACTCAAGCAGACCTCTAACTTAATGAAATTTAGGTAACTGATGCGTCAGTCTGCATAGTTTTCCTACTTGCATTCCCCAGAAAGGTGATGGGAATGATGAATTTCTCTGAGGACGTGCCGGTGAAGATACTGTTAGATGAGATCAGGTACTTCTCTCTTTCTATTGACTATGTCAGAATGAAAGAACCTCCAGATATTAATCCAGAGCCATTAACTGAGAATTTTACTTCATATAGGAAATAAAAAAGCTTTAATACTTCTGTCTGCTCTATTCACACCTAGTGAAACCGTCTCAGTGGACTTCCTCATTATGCTTGAAGAGGAAAAATACATTCTTAGGATCTTTCACCTACTATTTGGCACACAGAAAATGACAGATAAACTGCTCTCAGCCTCACTAAGTCCACATCTCTTTGTCCCAAAAGATTTCTGTAGTTGCCAGGCCATGGGAATTTGTAATGCTCCATATCACCTGCTAAAGCAGAGCCACTGGCAGACAGGATGGCCATAGACAAGACCAGAAGCAGAGGCACTACCATGTACCCTGACTGATGCTGCTGAGACTTCAGCACAGCAAAGAATTTAATCCCTTTTCATGGAAAAGCTTTCATTTCTGTAACCAAAGACTACTGCAAGAAATACATAATAGAAGTACTATGTATGGAGTATCTCTACATACTATGTGAAGTATAATAGTTCTCCCTTTTCCAACTACAGCAGAAATAAATCCAAATAAAAAGATTTCCCTGTTTTTTCCAGGAAAGTCCAAGACTTCATCTTTAAAATTATCCCACCATGATCTCTCTACCTTGATACGGGAGATAGCGTCACCCTTCTCATTAAAGCACAAGAAATGTAAAGACCGCTGCTTTCTATCAAGATTCAGAGGAGCTGCAAATAAGAAAGTGAAGCCAAAAGTTCTTTTGTTTTGACAAAAAATGAAAACTTAATTGAGAAAGGGGAACCTTTTTTAATTTAAGTATTTTTTTCTAAAGGAAAAAAACACTTTGAGAAAAATGACCCTCCTATATCAGGTATTTCACTTTATGTTCTACATCGGTTATAAAAGCAACAAAAATGAAGGAAATCACTTAGTTTACTCCGATTCCAGGGAAATCTGCATAATTCAATGAGAACTTATAAAGGAGAATTTATAAATTTCTGCCCACTCTTGCTGTGAAAAAAACAAAAGTTACATCTGTAACGCTTCCAGATATTGAAAAGGTGACTCTTTCACCTTTTTTGTTTACAGTAACCATATTTTGAAGGAAAATGGAATTGTATACTTGGCAATGGTAAGGAATGCAACAAGGTATTTTTAAATGAGGGCTCAAGCTGCTTTAGTGTTAAAAAATTTGGAATAGATCCTTGCAGTTAGTTATTGTATTCAGATAAGATTTTGATTTTATTCTTCTTTTATTTCTGTGTTTTTAGAGGTGAAGAAGTCCAAAAAGTAATGAGGACACACTTTAAAAATCACAAGTTAATATTACCATCTGACATTTGTCTAAAATAGCTACTCAGTACAAGCAGACTTGGAGCTGTTTTAGCACGATGCTGGTCTCCACCCCAGGTGAAAGGTCTGTGTGTGAGACCAGACAAGGTCACAGGGTTAGAGAAAGCACTGCCTGTCATGGCCACAAAGCATTCAGCTAGTAAGTATGTCCAGATTTATAACCTCCCCTGCTGTTTCAGCAGCTGAACACTGGCATATGCTCCAAAGGAAAATGGTCTCCCACATTTCTGGCTGAAGGGGGAAAAGTGATGCAGTGGGAAAAAAGCAGCAAGAGAAAGCCTGATGCTGAGCATAAGAAAATGTTTTCAGAAAGCGAACTATTTGAACACAAAGGTTAGCTACACATGTTGATACAGCCTAGTCAGGGTTGGGTGAATTAATGAGAGGTCAGCAGTGGTTTAGACTCACAGAAAAGGCGAAATTCTAGTGGAAGCATCATGCTCGTGTCCATCATTTGATACCTTGGTTAGAAAGTATTCTTAAGCAACTATAGCACTGAGAACATGTGGTATTATATGCAGCTAGTGATACAGATTGTTTGTTTGCTTGTTTGTTTATTGGGTTTTGGGGTTTTGTGACATAGGATAGCAGCTGGAAGGCAAAACAACTATAGAGGCCTGCACTACAGTCACTGAGTGGACAATACTTCAGGAAAATAGGATTCCAGTTCTCCCTAAAGCTTTGGTGAACATGGGACATTCTCTTCCCCAATGTCTGACTGCAATTTTTGCATACTCTCAGTTTCTAATTAAGACATAAAAAGCCCTGTGCTTTTACTAAAGATCCAGCCAGAGTCATCCATCACTCAAGTAGACTAACAGCACCAGACTATCAGGAGCTCTTTGCTAAAGGAATGAGGAAATAGTTCTGGCATGGTCATCATTTCCTTCCTGGCAGCTGGTGCACTGTGGAAATTTCCATATTGTGGAAATTCTGCCTAAGAGAGGCAATAGCCATTGCTATGAATAAGAATTAAGTACTGAAATGTACTTTTCAATCCTATTTTATAAAAACTGGGGAAATGATTTGTGCTCCCCTTGTATTGCCTCTCTGTCTTCTGTAGTACTCAACTGCTTATAAGCAGAGGAATCATTTATAGTTAGCACAGCTTCTATTCTAAACCTCATGCATTAGTAAAGTTGACATAGCTCACTCCATACTGCTGTTTGCACAGCTGGATATGTCAGATAGCATAAGTTCATCTTAGAAAAGATGAGCTTAAATCCACAGCCTACAAGTGTCTTTCTTATTTACACCAACCACAGTATCCCATTGTACCCATAAAGAAGTTTAGTTTTAGAGAAGTCATGCTCTTACTGCAACCCTACAGGTGCATAAATTTCAATAAATTGCCTCAGCACTCCCTCAGATCTGAGTGTTCACCTTCAAGCCACAGGATTTGTCTGATTATAAGTAAAAAGTCATTGACATTTGAATTATAAGACCTACAGCTAATGAGCCATTGACAGCACCTTACACCCTTCTGGGCAAAAGGAATGCCCCCTTCCACTACAAAAGAAATCAGTTTACAAGGGTCATAGATGTGTGGAATTAGAAACATAGGCTTTACTCACACAGAGAGGCAGTCACCTCCAGAGACTTTATAAAGGTTTGTTCTTTGCAGTCAAATTTAAAATCTAGGAAAGTCACTTTCACTGTCATGAGGATGCCCACCTAACCATTCTCCCTAGCCCAGGGTGAGATGGAATGGATGCTGAAGGAGAAAATATTTCTGTGCTTTACAGAGCACCATGCAGGTACCAAGGGTGGGACTTAGGTCACAGCTTAGAATAAAAAATGTCAGGTGTGTGCAGGTAGCCTTCTACATGTCATCTGGAGTACAAGCCCTCACTGTGCTCCATGGAGATCTGGTCAGGACAGTCAACAGCCTCTCAGGAGTGGCTCAGCTGATGAGCCACTGCAGCAGGAATCTGTACCCAAACCTATGTACCTGGTACCAAGTGGGATGCCCAGAGGTACTCTGTGTAGGGGTAGCAGATATTACACACCATACCATGCTGCTTCATCAGAGGCTGTGGCCCAACCATCCTTATTTTGAGGGACATTTTACAAAATTAAACACCTCTAAGTAAGTGACTTCATCATAATTTGGGTGTTGTCTATTTTAGAATGGACTGAATCATTCTTTAGGCTGCACTGACTGTTTTGGGTTGATCTCTATCAGCTCTCATGAGAGTTTAGTGCACATATCGAATATCATCTACAGACGTCAAATGTTAGTGCCATAGTCAGCAAGCTGAATCCTGCCCTAAGGCACTGTATGCTGCAGACATGACATAACTGAGTACTTTCAACTTGCCATTATTCACAGGCAGATTGCCTGGTTTGCAAAATTCACCTGCTTTACAGGTGAAGACTAACCCAAGCAGCCTCCATTTGGAGAAAACTGTGGTCCATCAGAGCGTATTTGCTTTCAGCCCCACAGGAGGTGAGACCCTACTGCTCTAGAACCTGAGCTACATGATTGTTCACTGCTGTAGCCCAGGAAATAAAGACTCTACAGAACCCGAGAAGATGGACAACATGGTTCAGAGCCAGTCAAAGATGGGTCTTTTCTCACGCTGGCTCTTGGAGAGAAACAGGACCCTACATGTACCACCATGGTCAGGTATTGGTTGCGCTGATTCATCACTCCATTAGCATTTAGTCATTATGCAATGATGGACCATTTAGACATTATGCAAGTCATTACGCCCTAAAAAGTTATTCAGAATTGGAATTCTCTTCCTACCTCATGCAAAAGGCCTGTTTACTTTGACTGGCTTGACCTTTAATTACAGCTTCCTCGGCTTTCTTCTGTTGGTCTTCACATTAGTCCTCTCAAGCCTCTCTACTACTATCTGCATCTCTTTCCTGTTTTGATGACATTTTACGTATGTCTTTTAGTTCTGAGGTTCCCAAAATGGTCATTAATGTCAATTCCTAGCTCTGCCTTGGTAGAATCTTTTAACTTAAGTTGATTTGACATAGATTTTTTTACCTCAGTGAATGTCCATGAGTATTTCAAAATCAGTTTCCTTCAGGGAACATATTTTAATTAGCTAAGTCTTTCAATTTAAAGGTTAATCTTACAAAGCTGATCTTGAACACAAAAAAATTCCCTAGGAGAAAAGAAAAATAAGTGCTAGAAGTATAGAATCATGGAACCGTTTTGGTTGGATCCTATCCGGCCCCACAGCCTTGCGTGTGTCTAAGTGGTGTAGCAAGTCATGGACCATCATTTGCCCTTGGATTGTGGGGGTTTCATTCTGCTTCCCTTCCCTGTCTTCTGGTGCAGGGGACTGGGTACCCAGGGAACAACTGTTCCTACCATTAATGACTGAGGCAAAAAACGCATTAAGTACCTCAGCCCCTTCCTCATCCTCTGTAACTATGTTTCCCCCCACATCCAATAAAGGATGGGGATTCTCCTTGGCCTTCCTTTTGTAGCTGATTGGTAGAAACATTTTTATTGACTTTTATAGCAATAGCCAAATTAAATCCTAGCTGGGCTTTGGCCTCTCTAATTTTCTCCCTGCATAACTTCATGACATCCTTGTGGTCCTTCTGAGTTTTCTGCTCCTCCTTCCAGAGGTCATAGGCTCTCCTTTCTTTCCTGATTTCCAGTCAAAGCCCTCTGTTCAGTCAGGCTGGTCTTCTTTCCTGCCAGCTTGTCTTTAGGCACATAGGGACAACCTGCTCCTGCATCTTTAGGATTTCCTTCTTGAAGAATGTCCAGCCTTCCCAGATTCCTTCAGGACTGACTCCCAAGGAACTCTGTCAACCAGGCTCTTACAGAGGCGACAGTCTGCCCTCCAGGAGTCTAAGGCAGGAGTTCTCTGATCCTCACCTTACTTCTCCAAGAATCAAAACCTCTATCATATCATGATCATGCCCAAAGTGGCCTCCAAACATCACACAACCCACTAGTCTTTCTCTGTTCACAAAAAACAGGTTGAGAAGAGCAGTATTTGATGGTGAAGTTTGGTGGCAGTCTCTGTATCCCAAGGATGTATAAGGTTTTTCATCGTTAATTTAGAAACTGGCCTTCTTTTAACTTCAGTCTAAAGTATTTGCACAGCAAGGATGAACACAGTAGATAGATGGATAAGTAGATATTTTTAGAGTGGAAGAAAGAAAATTTACTTGGAATGACCTTTTGAAGCATTTCATGTTCATATTTGATCCACAATCAGGAATAATCGTGAACTATTCTCATATTCTTTAACTCATTATTTAAAGGGAAACATATCAAATGCCAAGTATTTGCATCTGTGCCAAAAGGTAATTTTATATTTCTTGTTAAGTGAGACAGAACAATAATTTCTCTGTTCTTCCCAAATGAAACTTGATGATAGAGCATGAATCAATGAATAAATCAATATATGACCATCTTCACTAACAGTCTAAGAGGAACTTCTGGCAGTCCTTACACAAACAACAATACACTCTACCTGGCAAAAAGTTAAAAAGCAAACTTACTGTGCTTGTGAAGTATTGATTTGAAAAAGTCTCTGGGTGTCTCAAAGGAAACTTGAGCAAGTTCCATAATGTATGATCAGCAGAGATGGGTAACTGAAAGGGGACAGAAAATGGAGCTTCCAGCACAATGGAAATAAATTGTTAGCCACCTACTGAGGCCTGTGAAGCTGGCAAGAGCTAGGAGAGATCAAAAACACACAATGAAGAGAGATGCTCCTGTGCTTGAATACATAAAGCAATGTTACTGAAATACCACTTTATGGTTTTAAGAAAAGAGAGAAGATAGACAAAATATATCAGAGATACTGAGTACTTGACTGTATTTTAGCATATTTCTCAGAGTCTTACCTAAACCATGAGATCAAATTTGTTGGTGAAGCAGGATTGATGAGTGCAGGTGGAGTGTCTGAATGCTGGATAATCACTGGAAGGGACATCACAGCTCAGTACTTATTGGGACAGTGGCTCAAGAGGTGTAGTATCAATAAACACAGTCAGCAGTGAAGCAGGAGGATGAGGACAAAAAATAATACAGCTTCAGAGATTCAAATGTGGGCAGAAAATAATAAATTAATTCAACAGAAAACACTTCCAAAAGAATGAGGATAATTCAACCAATAATCTCCCCAGTAGAGAGACCTCCTTTCCTTAGGTGGTTATATCAAGTGGAGAAAAATGCAGTCTTAATCCTGAAGTTAACTGTGGCAGTAAAAATTAATGACAGCAACCTTGATTCAGGAGGAGAGATAAAGTTGAAGGATAATGAAAATGCCAGACTGGTCATGTCATGAGTAGCAAATCCATAAATGTGTGACCTGAATAGTGTTCATGTGAAGGAAGAAACTGGGGCAAACTTGGGCAAATATAATTAGGGAGTAATTAAACCCTACCTATAAGATAAAAAGATTAAAATGTTTTAATAAAAAACCTCACTGCTTTACATTTCCTCTTTTAGAAGAAATACGGCAATATATTATACCAATTCTAATGCTTTTACTTCACTGGTAGTTAAAAACTGCTCATGCAGCCAGGTGAAAATTACCACCAGGTGAAAGACAGGGGAGCTGGCAGAGAGCTCCCCAAGCCCTGGGGCGCCTTGCCGGGAGGGGGTGGGGGGCAGGAGGGAGCGGTGTGGAGGAGAGGTATCACCAGCCTCTTCTTTGCTGTGAGCCACTCAGGAGGGTGCAGGTTGGAGCAAGCCTTGCATTCTGGCTGCACACCTCAGGTCCTGCACAGTGGGAATCTCGGTCAGGCAAGACAGCCTAAGTCAGGGGCTGAGAGCCAGGGCTGACTGCTCATGATAGAGCCATCTAGTTTATGATTTTGGAATTATTTTAAAGACAGCTGGCGAAGGAATGTTCCTAAATCCTCATCGTGTTAATTGGCCTTTTCTAACATGGCAATCCCCATTTATAAAATGTGGTTTCCCTAATAACCCACTGAATAATCTGTGAAAAAACGCACATCCCTCTCATGCTTGAGATTCATGCATCAAAGCAAAAAGTGAGGCCTGATGAAGTCAACCTGCGCAGCATAATGAGTATAACACTGGATCAGCAAGGTTTCCTCCAGGAGATAACTATGGTCAGAAAATCATTATAGCAGTTGCTGTTAATAAGAGAGAGGAAGAATGATTCACAAACAAGTCCTGTAAATTGCCTACAGGAGCACCACAGGGAGGAGTCCTGTTACTCATTATACTGTGTGTCAGCTCCAACCCGGCCAGAAGCGCAGCAGAATAATGGTCGTGACGTCTTGGGTGGCCAAAAGTTTCTTGCATTTTCACATTCACTGTGCACTTGAAATTTTCTCAGAAAAGAAAGGAAGCTTTTGGGCCTGCCTGTAAGAGGTTTGCTCCGCATATAAATGATACGACTTACACTTCAATTACATATAAATATATATATACATCTTCCCCACCCCACAGAACACAGGAGAAAGCATCTGTTTTCAGCACTTTTCCAGCTTATCATTCAGAAGAGCAGTGGGAAGAATACATAGGCTTATATCATGGTTGTCCCCTATTCCTTTCATTTGTATTAAATTTTTCAGGGACAAGGTTCATTTTGTAGATAGTGCCAAGAAGGAAAATTCTTTTATTCTGCATTTTGTTATTATAAACACATGTGAAGTATGTTGTATGGTTTTTCAGGCTGTATGGAATGAAGCATAAAGGAGTTTTCAGTCTTTTAATGCTCCATGCTTGGGGAAGAGGCATAAGAAAATGATCCATGGAGATCCTATATTATTATTTGAGAGATTTTTATTTTTCAGGCCTGGTCAGGTTTTATGACTGGCACATTTCTGAGAATGCACCTCTCAAGCACTGAGGTTTATAATGATTTCTCCTTACGCTATTTATCTCACTCTTCCAGTTGCAGTGCATTTATCCTCACACAGACAGAAGCATGACAGGAGAGGAGAGGAGACATCAAAGAGATTCTGCCAAACAGAGGAATATGGATTTCCCACTCCCCTCCCTGAAGGATATTTTCAAGAAGATGCAAGGTTTTGCAGTGCACAAATCTACTAGCACTGCAAAGCAAACAGGAAAGGCTGTAACACTTGCTGAGGTTCTACTGAACTAGTTTGGACTGTGTGTAGAGAGGGAGAAGGATCTGGGGCCTGGCAGTTTGCCCTGAAATGCACAGAGGTTACAAGGTGTCTGCTGTGCTTCCCCAGTAGCTTTTCTTCCACCTACTGAAACACAGAAGATAATTTGCTCTCAATCCAAAAGGGAAAATACAAACCAGCCAATTCCCACCCAATTTTTGCAATATCCAGACTTGCTGGATGACTTGTTCCCTCCGTTTCTTTTTAGCTATGTAGCACAGCAGTTACTTTCAGCATCTCTCTGCTGGAACACTGGCGGAGTAAATAACAGACATATTTCTCAGCAATCCCAACTCCTTCCTTTAAATACTCACACCACAGATTTTTCAACACAACATTTGGGGAGGTGACAATGTTATTTATATAAGAACATATTCATTCTGAGATGGGATACAGGACTTAACGAAAGTTGTTACACAACATGGTGGCAGTGAAAGACAACTGAACAGTCTACTAAACAGTAAAATGCTGGAACTTACAAGCTTTTTTTCCAAGTCAGAAAAAAACAGAGATTTTTAAACTTTAAATCCACCTTTAATAACAGGTATAATCTTAAATGGGAAATAGCGAAGACAGTATTGTATACCAAAAAAAAGGACGAGAAAGTATTTTCAAATGGATTTTCAAAGGTACTAAAGGAGTTAGGTACTCAAATCTTACGGGATAGCATAAGTAGATTCTGTAAAGCTTCACTGCAAATCACAGCTGTAATGTCCATAAAAGAAGGCCTATTTTGCAGCCAAGGCATTAACTAGGACTCGGTAGATTTGGGATTCATGCCTGGCTCTGTCTAAATCTATGAGTCATTTTCCCTCTCTGTGCCTCAGTTTCTCTTTCTGTGTAGCAGTACTGAGGCTGCACAGAGAAATTCTCAGGATGCAGTCGCTGCAATGTGGGGGACACACATGTTTATTTAATTTATAGTAATTTTTGACAACTAGAAGTAAGAAGTGGGATTGAACATGACTTACTATATATGCATAGAAGAATATTCATACTGATAATTACTCAGAAGAAAAAGAAATAAAGCAGTACTTACTGCTTCTCAGGTAAAAATATGTCATAGAAGAGATTTCCTCAGAACTTTAAATAAGGCAAATCTTTCCCCCTAAACAGGAAAATCTTAGTCATTATTGTGGTGAAATAGCTTCACTCCGTGTAGTAATATCTAACCTCATTTAAAAAAGTCAGGAACACGGACAAATGGGAATGTGCATGATGTAAAACATTATGACCACAGTGTGAGAGTGGTCACAGAAGCAAGGCCTGGCTGCTTGGTATCACTGTCAGCAGGGCCAGGCAAGCTTGACAGAGTAATAAAGTAACTGAAACTGGAGCTATACTCAGCTGTAGACAAAGCTAAACATGAACTGGGACTTCAGGTCTCTTAGTTTTCCTGTGATGCCAAGCTTTGGGCTTCGAAACCATAAAAGATGCAGATTTGCCTGATAGTGGGTGCATCAGGTGGGAGTGGGGATGACTCAGCCCAGCCGCCTCTTGGGTCTCCCAGTGAGCACATGCTGAGGAACCAGCTTTTGGGCCCTCCAGACAAGGCATCACCATCACTCACCCTCCAACTTGCTAACCCTAATCTAATCAGTGGGAGAAGGTCTTGTCTGTCCTCCTCCCTGCAGCCCTTCAGGGAGGCTAGTCCTGGTGTGGACATGCATGAAGGGATACTTTCTAAACCTACGTGCTATTCAGGAAGGAAAGGTAAAAGGTTTCCTTTCACCCTGGTTAGCTGCGGCTGCCGATGCACTTTGGTGCTCTGGTTTTATTCAGGCAGATCTCAGGCCCTGCCCTCAGTGCTGCTTGGCAGCAGGACTGAGAGAAAGCACTGCAGCAGTGCATCTGTGATATGGGGGTCATCACTTGTCACAATGCCACTGAGGCCATAGCTCTCCTGGTACCTTCAGTAGATCTATATGTGGATTCTTTGGAGGAAAATATGTAGAAATCTGTTCAAGAGAAACAGATTTCTTTCTGCTGAAGAAAAGTAGCCCACAGGAGCAATCCCTTAGCAAAGCCAGTCCAAAACCAGTGTGCCGCAATGCAGTTGGTGGGGGCACCCGGCATCCACTCGCGGTTTCAGGGGCTGGCCAGCTGCTCCAAAGGCATGGGAGGGCTGGGGAAGGTCCTGCAAGGTTTCACCTGATGCCTGAGAGATGGAGGCTACCTAGAACAGAGGCTAGACAAGATTAAGTGAATAAAATGGGTATTTATTGAAGGGCCTTCAATAGGTACACCTCGGGCAGTCAAAGCCCTCTCCAGGAGAGGCCACACCCAAGATGGACCCCGGGTCACAAGTTTTCTACATTTTTATAAGTTTTGATCAATTAACATATCAGGGTTGATTGTCCAATTACAGTTTCAGATGATGATGTAATTCACCCCAAGTCTGTCCCCCCCTTTTAGAGCTTTAGTTTACATACTTTGGGGCCTGGAACAGCAAGGTGTCCTTGAGTCCAGGCCTAGAGAAGATTTGTTATGTCTAACTAGAATGTGAGAACAGGAGTTAACAGACTATATGGAGTTTTAGAGCTACACTAAAGCAGTACAGAGTCTAAGAAATATAAAAGCTAAATCTTAAGGCATCAACCCAACCCACCGATGTTCTAGGCGTGCCAAAGAAGAAGAGACAAGGCGGAGGGGCTTCCTAGATGGTTTATTCGGCACCGGGGTTGTGCTGGGGAAGCACTGGCAGAGCGTGTTGCAGTTACATAAATACCGACACAAGGGGGCAGGGAAAGGGTACAACATCCTATGGGGAAGGAGTGCTGGGTTTGAATTTGGTGGGCTTTGTGTAGGATTGCGCAATACAGAGCCCTCCGGGGGGGAACCAGATACTGGGGTGGGGGGAGGGGATATAGCAGAGCCTGGCCATGAGATAAACCGAAACTGGCCAGAGCAGACCGCAACACCAGTTCAGAAAGATTTTGCCACCACCCAAGATACGCTAGTTTCTCTGCTCCACTAGTCCCCATTACCTGGGTCAGCTACATCTCAACACAATGGCAAATTCTCCTAAAATTTCTCTTGATATATTCAACACACAGCTCATAGATGCTTTCTTTTTTTTTTTCACAGTGTGCTGGACTACGTTAAAATAACTTTGTCCTCACTGGGGACGTCTCTGGTTACTCACTTCTAGTTTAGTTCCTCATTTGTGTTCAGAGAGGAAAGGGGTTCAAACTAGAAACCTGAATCTTCAGGGAGAATGCAGACTTGGGACTTGAATTGCCTTTTTAAGTTAATGATCCTGCAACCTTAGACCTTCCTCCAGAGGACACATGGGGATCACCATAGTCATGGCTGTCAGCTACCTGCCCTGGTGTTCCTCTTTGCCTCAACACCATGGTCCCGAATTTACCACTTAGCTGAAACATAAACAAAAGGAAAATTATGCCAGTTTTCTCTGTGGCCATATTAACCAGGATTTTAAACACCTTTGTTTCTGCAAGTGCTTTAAGCCATTCCTCCAGATCCCTCTTGAAGCTCAGTGTGTTAAATTTCAAAGGCACATTAGGTTTTCTTCCTGTCTCTGGTGTCCAAACAGTATGAATCTGCATAAAAGGATGTCCACAAATGAGAAAATAGGACCAGGTCCACTGATACCATTAGCTTATGCATGAGAGAGCTGAGCGGGAAGTTTATCTGCTGTTTCCTTGTATTTAGGCCAACTCTAACTCTTGGCACTTGTCCCAGCATAGATGAAAACGTTTTGGGTATTAACAAGGTATAGTGGGAGTTGAAAGCACAAGAATTGCAAGAGACACCCTATATTCCCTGGATGTTTTTCCATCTCAGCTGGAGAAAGCAGATCTAATCTCACTCCTTTACGCCACTAAGTGGTTCAAATAGGAATGGAGAAGGAAAAAAAAAAACGCAAAACAAAAATACTACAAAACCATAGCCTGTAGATAAACCGTTATTAGGATTACCAAAACAAAGCACTTGAAGGTAGTGTGTAGCTTTGGAGGAGATCAGTTCTCTGGAAGATCCAGATATTTCTTAGAACTTGCTCAGAAATAGGTACCAGTGGTCTTGAGTCTCCTGACAAACCAGTATAACCATTACACACTCCATCAACTGGGCTGCAGTTCTTTCATCTGTGCCGCCAGGACCAGAGCCATACATTCATCCAGCCACAGCTTTCAGATTTTCAGTAGCAGGAGACACCTGTCCGGAGCTCCTGTAAAAGTCCAGTTTCACACCCTCCTCATCTGTGAGCACATTCCTGACTGTGTGTGGACTTCTGCGCAGTTCAGAGCACAAACCACATGAACTCCAGCTGGTCATCCATACCTCCATAAACCTCACACATGTACATGGAGATAGGATTTTATCCGACATATAGAATCATAACTCTGCCTTTGATACTCATGCCTCCATTTGGAAACCCTGTTCCCAAATAATTTATAAATATTTGGCAGAAATAGATTGATATAAAACATGAAAGCAAAATAAATTATAATGTCAAGTTAATAAAAATACAGAGGTACTCGTGCCTGGCAGGAAAGGATCAAGGGATGAGCCCACAAGATAGGGGGTTACTTTGTGTGCATCTTTGGAGGTCTTAAGCACCTCAGGGCATCCTGGCAGACTCCACTGAAGAACTCCAGCAGCAGGAACACCTTTTTACCTCTCCTGCCCCCTTTATAAAAGGACACATTAATCTCCTCCGTGTATTTATGGCAGCCTTTACTAGCTGCATTGAAACAGTTCACCTTGAGATTTGGTTCAAACACCGCAAGTCCCCTGAGTTTTTTCCCCAGCTGTTAAGAAAGAAAAAATTATTTGAACACTCACTTCAGGAAAGCTGCAGACAAAGGCATTACCTCTTCCCAGATGTGGATTCTGCCTGACTTTGAAGTGAATCTATTGAGCCATCCTTGAGACCGTTCTGCATGTTCTGTCATTATGTTAAACTGTTAATTGTCCTACTTTCCAACATAATGTGCATTAGAGCCATTACAATACACTGCTGTGGCAGGTTTTTCTCTCTAGTTATTGCTCTACTTTAAAAAGACATGTATTTTCCGAGTCTCTGAGGTCTTGAGTATTTTCACCTGTCCTGTGAAAACTTCCCATTTATTCTAATGGAGGCAGAAATCAGGCTCAAGATGTTCCCCTGGCATGAAGAAAGGTTCACAGATGAAAAGAGTAAAATAATAAAGGATACACAAATATTTTAATCTCTTAAATTTTAAGGGAACATAGTAACTTTTCTGGGATGTTGCAGTTGCACTTCAGAATGTTATAGTGTGTTTTAGCTGACCCACTGCATACTGACAAGCTCATTGATGTTTGGAATAAACAGGGGCATTCTTTCAATGGCTAAAATCTGTAGGTAAGTGTTGCGCTTAGTTTGTTTTCTCTGGAATAGTAGCACTTTTTCCAAACACTCTGTCTGCTCCAGTGCAGTTCATGCCCTCCCAGTTTTAACACAGCACAGTCCACAACAGGAATACTGAATACCACTAAATAGGGATTTCAGGGATACTGACATAAATCTCCTGCACCTTCCCCAACTGAGATTAGAATCTACCCCTAAATTTGTAGCTCAACATTACCTCAATATTCAAGTATTGTTTTCATTTTTTAACTAGAAGGTCTGTTATGTCCCCACAATTCTCCTGGCTGGTTCACAACTACAGAAATACGTAAAAGGTCAGAAAATTTATTTCACTGCTTCAACAAGAAATTAATATAATTGATTAGCCACGGTATCTCAAGGCTTAGATCCATGCTTTGCAGAAGAAATTCATAATATCCTGAAAGTTGAAATCCTGAAATATCATTTCACTGCTGTGAATAAGACCAAATCAGCTATTCGCTGCACTCAGTAAAGATACAGTGTAGTGAACAGAACGATAAGCCCAGCTCGCTGTTAGCACTGTAACGAAAGCAGCAAACCATGACAAGGTTAATCCCTGCCATTAAGAGTGACTATAACACACCTTGTTGGTATTAATAAGGTCTTTGAGCTTTATTTTATAAAAGGCTTAATAAGTCATAGTGGGAAGTTGACCCAAATATGCTGCTGATGCTTTTCTGTCATCGTATGATATGCCTACTTTGCAAGTGGTAGAGTAGGATGCTCTGTAGATCCTGTTCCTTAATCAGAGATTAAAGCAGCTATCATGGTCGTAGATATGGAAAACTCTAAGAAATAGTGTGCTTCTTATAGAGTTTTATTGTGTCATTTAAGACCTGTGCTGAGATCCACAGCACAGCCTATGGAACTCACAATCAGGATTCTAGCTCCTGCACCCCTTTTTTCCTGCATTTCATTTCTCTGCTGTAAAAACAAAATATTGTCAGCATTACACTTTTACTTAACCCATTCTTTTATTGCTAATAAGATAGCAGGATCTTTAATGGCTACTCCATTGAAATCTAGCAAGACTAAAATCCCTAACAGAGCAAAGCATGGGCTTGAGCAGTCACCCAAGAAGGAAAAACTATCAAAGCTCTTACCAAACTGTAACTGAGGAGTGGTTTTATGTGCAGAATTTAGGGCTTTGTTGATTTTTCCCTAAAGTCTTATTGGGTGTTCTCTCTGTTCAAAACTGTTCCACAAGCAATTCATGCAAGTAGTCTGCAGATTGTTCACAAGCTATCTAAAGGATGTGCCAACAAATTGGCAGCTAAGGTCTTACCCTAGCTCACTTGCATTCCATCCACTTTCCTTCTCTACTTAACTGTGAGAGCTCTGCAGACACGTGGTGTATCACATACTACTTAATGCAATAGGGCGCAACTTGTGGCCATGCAAATATTACATTTACTGCCAAGTTAAATACCTATCAACGATCATGAGTATGTTGCTGTGAAGATGAAGATTACTAGAGCTGAGAAGAAATCGTGGGTTGTGTTTGTTTCTCTGGTTTTTGGCTAGCAACTTTCCTGTTAAGCTTAACCCAGCAGGTAGCTAAAGGCCACACAGCCACTCGCCTACTTTCCCCTGCTCCCAGTGGGGTATAAAA
>VYZT01032578.1:27369-42385 GCA_013400735.1 Pomatostomus ruficeps | reverse complement strand
TAGAGATCTCCATTTGTCCCAACTGTCCACCGACCTTCCTACGGACACCGCAAATTCTACAGCCCACCAGAGGCAGGAAGGAGGCATGAAATCCATCAACTGGTCTCATTTATTTGAGTGCCAGTATCATGGAACTGTGATCTCAAACTCCTGAGACAAGTGGAATTACTCCTGCTTGCAACAAAGTATATTAACCTTTATAATTCTGATCTTCATTGTCATGTTTTGTCTTCCCTTTAGACCCATCACATCATTCCTAAAGAAGATACATCAAGTCATTAGAAAAGTGGCATGAGAGGTGAGAGCTCATGCTTAATTTTTTGCTCTGTCACAAATGTCCCACTCCTTTTGAGACAAGCTGAAATTGGCTCCTTGATTTTGAAATAGTTTCTTGGCAGTGGATGAGGTGCATTTAGGGTGGTGCTAAATTGCTGTACCGACGGGATGATGCTGAAAGGATAATTTCTTCAATCTTCCTGCCTTGCTGGGAAGCTCCTTGTGGCTTTAGCTGCATAAGGGACTTATACACTAAGTCTTGCATAAAAGAAGCAGAAACAGCAAACTGGTACAGAAAGTGGAACAGCACCACTGCTTTTGTCAGTGACTTAACATCAAATCAGTTTTCCATTAACATTAAACTATGCCCTCAATTATTCATTGATAAAATGGGAATAATAACTTTTTCCTTTCTGTGTTGTTATAGGGATAAACATGTTAAAATCCATTATGTGTATCAGTAACAGGGGCCAGTAGATAGTATCTAAAATACATTTTACTGATGGGATTAATAAAGAAATTAAATTATTATTCTCTATGATTTTGTCCAGTGGGATTGTTTAAAAATGCATCTATTTCCCCATATAATTTATTTAACTTAATCTGTGATAACTGAGGTTCATATTGCAATTTGTGTGGAGATGGACATAGGTGAATTTCTAGCACTGGTGTCCAGGAGAAGAAACTGACAGAAAGGACACTTGAGCTGAATTTTGCTTCTTACCTCGAGAACCTCTTCTTCCTCACAAACTTCTTTGTCTCCCCTTGCCTTGTCCTGCCATCCAGGCTGAGAAGATGGCACTTTGTGGTGTGCTTGTTTACTCGTAACGAGTTAGGCTGATGACTGTCTAGTCTTGGTCATTTGTGCCTTTGAAATATGATGCAGAGAGACAATGTACAAAATCAGACCCCACAGTGAAGATTTTTTTACAATTCTAGATCTCTTCACATTATTGCATCCTTTTATCGCTGATTATTTTAATTGGCACTAAAAATTCACTGATTTTCTGCAAAATAATATTGATAATGAGTTTCAAGATTTGCTTTAAAACAATTACATAACTATTAACTACTAAAAGTCAATTTTTCCTTCTTATCCTTATAAGTAGATGTTTTCTCTCTACTCTTTCTTTTCCTTCATCATATAGTCACATTACAAATTCTTTTGGCCAAATGTCTTCTGTAGATACATCAGAGTTCTTGAGAGAAATGCCTGGAAAATTAGTTCCATGTACATTTTACGAAATCTTGCTAGCAGCTGCATTTTTCCATTAGAAATGGTTTCAAAGGCTACATAAAAACCCAAAGCCAAATGAGGCAAAGTTTAAGTGAGAAAACATGTGTGCAATATTAAGCCAAGAAAAGGGAACAGTTACTTTGAGAAATCCAGACCTTCCTTTGCAGTGCTTTTCAGAAAACATATTAGGAAGTATAGGTCAAATCTTCATTTGGTGTAAATGTGCAGCTCTGCTGCAATTAGTGAAACTTCCTTTAAATAGTTGAACTCAGGATATGGCCAACTTTCAGATTTCCAAATGTATATCAAAGAGCTGCAAATACCTTAAAATGAACTGATTATATTAGTTTCTTATTTTGCACTACTAGGAATGAAATGCTTAACTGTATACTGAGAACTAGACACTTTGAAAGTATTTAGATAGCACATACCAGAAAAAATTTAATAAAAACATTTAAAAGATTTCAAAGAGAAAAAAGATAGTTTATACTTGTATCTGCTGGCCTTTCCATCCTCCTCTACCTTGATTTTTGATGAATAAAGGAAGCTCTAATTCTATTTTCTGTGCTTGTTTTGAATCTCCTTCTTTCTGCCTGGAACTCTGCAGCTGAAGAACTGGGATTTTGTTGACATCATCAGAGAGAGCACTTGAAATTTTTCAGAGAGGAAAAAAAGAGTTGCACAAATTAGAAGTGATTTCCTGAGACAAGGTTAAGAGAGAATGTAAATCAGTTTGTAATTTGGCCTCAAGACTACACAAAGACAGATTTTTAAAGCATTTCCTCATTTTTCACACCTTAATTTTCAAGCACAAATAAAGTCTCTGTTTAAAAGCCTTTTCTTCCCTTTGATTCATTTATGTGAGCAAAGTCAAAATTATCAGAAGTCAGAATTCTCTCCTCAGTTACAATCCAGGAGGCAGGATATAAACCCAACATGCTAGAACAAAGTGAATCTACCGTTGTATCTCTCCCAGCAGCAAAGTACAGCAACCAAGTCCATTGTCTTTGGGTAGCAGCTCTACTTCTAAATTTTAAATTTTTATTATTCAAACTTTATTGGCTCAATCAGACTCACGCTG
Organism: Pomatostomus ruficeps; assembly: GCA_013400735.1. Taxonomy (NCBI): domain Eukaryota; kingdom Metazoa; phylum Chordata; class Aves; order Passeriformes; family Timaliidae; genus Pomatostomus; species Pomatostomus ruficeps. The sequence continues at coordinate 39,791 of VYZT01032578.1, read as the reverse complement.
GGACATTAGTTAGAACAGATTCAATATAGTAAAACTTTTGCAAACCTGTCTTAAAGATATCTAGTTTCTTTTTAAATTTTCTTTTTCTACCAGAAAAAATTAAAAGTTTTATAGTAGAAAAAGAAAAAACAAACCCAAAGATTTGTAGTTCGTAATATGGTTAAAAAAATCCACCTTGAATTTTTCCTCTGTCTTCTAACACCTCATACTCCTGTCTCTAGTACTCTCTGTTTTTCTTGGCTGTTTTTCTAGTCTCTCTACAGCATTACCTTCCCCTGGAAAATGCTGGGGATTTCACATCATTCCATCTGCCAAAATAATCAGCAGCTAACCTAATGTGCACCTTGAAGTGCCATCCTAAAACTAAGCTTTTTAGTTAACCTTTGCAAAAACCTACAATCTCCAAGTCCTGGGTAATTTGCTTTTCCAACTATATTTTAATTGAAATTCAACCAAGAAGATCGAGAGGAGAAGGAAAAAAATAATTCCAACATGCAAATTGCAGTCATAGGATCATAGAATCATTAAGGTTGGAAAAGACCTCTAAGATTACCAATTCCAACCATATTTAGTAATTTTATCTCCCTGGCAGCCCACCAACAGGGCTGTGAATCCCTTGTGCCACTAGAAGCTTTCCTGGTGGGCGGTGCAGGAGCCTTAATGTCTGGGGAATTGGAGAGCAGGAGAATCTGGAAGCCAGAGTCAAAGGCACTTTGGCTGTGTGCCTGGAAAGCTTCCCAGAAGATGGAAGTTTCTGGCAGGGTTGCCTTGGGTGGATAGGCTGACAGAAAGCTGTGCAAATTTCCATCTGAAATCCACCTGGTGGTAATCAGCATTGATTTGCTGCAGTTAAACTTATTTTCTGAGAGTAATAATTGAGATGCATCCCTGCCTTCTCCCCGGGATGCTGGCTTTGTATTGCAGCATTTTGGCAGCTTTGAGGAGAGGTGTGTGTGTGAGGGCAGGTCTTAGAGGCCAGCAGAGCTCCTGCCACGGCTGGCCCCAGTGCTGAGGGGCTGTAGGCATGGGAACCTTGACTCCTTTCATCTCCTACTTCTTCCCCACGACTGACTCAGCAGGAGAGAGTCAGCAGGGAAGACAGACTCATCAGAAATTTTTTCAGGGTGCCTCATGGTAATCAGGTCAGGAAGAAGAGGGAAAATCAGAGAGAAAATTAAAAAGGCTGACTGTAGCTCTGGAAGGCTCAGTTCAGCATGACATTCAGAGAAAGCAATAAAAAATTGATATTGTAACATGAAGTAAGGGTAGTCTTACATTTTTCAGAGGAAGGATTTCTCACCGTTGCCTGACCACAACAAAGTAGCTTTTATCTTTTACTTTTACAGGATGGGTCACTTGAGGAATTCCTCAGCATCTGGCAGCTGCAGAAGTCAGGGTGATGAGGTGGCCTCCTGCCTGCCTGGAGACATTCCCTGTTGTTTCTGCTTGTTTTCTTGTATTTCACCCCTAGAAGCTGAATTACAATGATTGCTGAATCAGCTAAATGAGTGATACGGAGCTGGGTGTAGGTGGGGGAAGGGGAGAAGAAAGCCTCTCCTCTTTGTCTTCCTACCACAGCTGTTTAACAGGTTAAGAAACAAGGCTCCTGCAGGCACTCAGGTTTTACTTTTACTACACCCTGAAGGTGGTCCTCAGATAAATAAATGAAAAAATGCATTCATGAAGAAACTGGAATCCTCAAAGAAACCAGCAGCAGAGAAAATGGAAGCACCTGCCTTGATTTCCTTGAAGACAAGAGTAGCTCAAAAATGTGTTTTCAAAGCTGTACAACATCTATACTCATCAGATAATATAATATATCACAGTAATTTTTCCAAAGCAATTCCTTCTTTGTACAGTTTAGGCTTCAGTTCCTTCCTGTTTTCCAATGAATAAACATTTTGTTAAAAGACTGCAATCTACCTTTGCAGTCTCTGCAGTAGTTTGAAATTCTCTTAGGCCTGATAAAAGGATTTGTGGGGGTTTTGTGGCACAAAATAACTGGAGACGGGACCAAGGTCTGGCTAAAAGGTTTCTTACCAGGAGAGAATTTGGCCCACTGCATTATGATTAACACATTTAGATCTTCTTTATAGAGTACCCCTGAAAACACCCTGGTCTGCTAAGTTTCGTAGCTACAGTAAAACAGAAGTACCAAATATTTTCATTATTTCCTATTAACTATATCACTAAAATTCATCTTTATTCATACACCTCGAGGATTTTGAAGCTAGGAAGAACCAGAAGTCCTAATCATATTTTTTTAGACAGTATTGCTTTCTTCCCAGGGCAAGTTACTAAGTATTATAGTGAGAAGACTCTGAGGCTTTAATCAGATTACTTAGTAAATTGATGTAAAACCCATCAAATATAGTTGAAGTTTAATCTCCTGTGACAGAATGAACACAAAAATGTACTCCAAAATACTTATTTCTAGAAGCGTGTATCTGATCATTTTCAGTGTAGTAATAAAGCAGAAGCTTGTATCCTTGGTGAATTAAAATTTACTTGCATAGTCAGGAACTATGCTTTTAAAATCTGGAAATCACTAGGTGATGCATTTCAGTGCTTTTCCAATATCTCAGCCATTCTGGAACTTATCAGCCAGGACCGCAGTAGTTAATGAGAGACACTTCTCTTTTTCCAGAGTTCAGTGTTCATCATGGCATACATTAAGATGTTGCTGGGAATGCCAGGGTTTAGCAGCCCGTCCTATGTGCTGACATAATTCTGTTATTGATTTCTGCCACACTGCACTGTCAAGAGCTAATTCTACATTGCATTTCAAGGACAGCACAGCAGGCAAGGACACTGTGGCACAGAAAGGACACAAATTGAGAGAACATATTCAATTGACAGCACACTATAACACAGTGTGTGCAACTGGGCCCTTTGAGGGGCCACACCTCTGATGGTATCTCAGAACTGAAAAGAAATGAGTCATCTAAGTAATCGGGAGCAGGTAGGAGAGACTTAGTATGTGCTGTTAGGTGGCAAGACCCTTACTACTTGTAACTCCCCTCAAAAATCTAGCCTTCTGCTAAGTCAACAAGAACATTCAAGTTGCAATTACTTTTTGTTGCAAATAAAAAGGGGTAGTGACCCCTCAGGTGGATCTTGGCCAGGGCTCTAAAATTTTTATTCACTCCCAAAATGGTGAGTTATTTGGTGATGTGCATACACTATGTTCACAATAGTGGGATTTAGGACAGTGCTGAAGTCACAATGCCCAGGGAAGAAGGCAATGTCTCCAGGAAAGTGACTGGCTGAATTCTGGCTCAGGCAATTTGAAAATTGGACTGGACATATGATAGAGCTGGTATCTGTTTATTTCTCATCACACACAGTTGCCAAACTGGTGTAGGAAGTGGCACTAGGATAAAGATATCCTGGCTTGTATCTCTTAGGGAAATGAAACATATTGGTTAGAAGCAGGAGCAGTTTGGGTCGGTAGTCGTTAAATAGCACAGAAAGGTCACTCTCCCTGCTTCTGTCCCCTTTATTGCTGCTTTGCTATCTTCCATTGCAATAAAAATACCTCAGAGTTTTAATGCCAGTCCAGAGCTGTCTTTAACCAGTTACAAGAACACCTGGTATCAAGAACAAAACTCTTTCTTCTACAAAACTGGAAGATGTTCAAAATAGAGTTCTGTCTCTTTATGAAAATGAATGCTGCCAGGGGATTATTGCTGATGTAGAGACTCTAGACTTTTTATAATAAAACATATAGAAAGAGCTATCTCTTTATATATGCTTTATTAGCATATATAAAGAGATAACTCTTTAGTGCCACTTTTAGGGTGGCACTAAATTGCATAATATCCAAAGTACACTTACACAGTAAACTTTTCAAGGTTTTCTGTTTTGTGGGAAAAAAAATGAATTGATGAAGCACTCATGAGCACATTTATAACATACTTCAATCTGTAAACTCAAATGTACATTCTGTAGAGTCTTGTTGAATCTGACATCAGATATAATGAAGATCAGCAACTGAAAAGAATCTGTTACAAACTCATGAAATAAAAGTATAAAAACCTGTGAGAGTTTGCCAGGCTATAGAGCAGAATCAGAACAGATTACGTGATACTGTTCAACAGCTGTGTTGCCAAAGACCAAAATCATAGGAATGGTGAGCAAAACAAAGGAGAAGACTATAAAGTGAAGCAGCCTGTAAGAAAGCAGGCGTGGGAAAAAAACCACAAACTACGCATCTCCAGACTTTGGACAGAGCTGAAGAAATAAAGAAGCAAGCAAACAAACAAACAAACTTGCAAAAAAAGGTGAAACTACTTGGAAGAATGTCTGATGGTGTGTTATTAGCTGGGGTACAAACTGGAAAATAACTGAGATTTTGATTACTTGTTATATGGCTAGTGGCACTACAGTTATAAGAATGGCTGGTCTTAAGATATGCCTGCTTCTCTCCATTCACTGTAAATGGATTCTAGAGAACCAGTCCAGGTGCAAATGTAGAAATTGGAGATATAATGAGGTAAGGAGTGCCTAAAACAGCTGCTATATATAAATGTGAGGAGTCCATGAAAACAAAAAGAAAAACAGAATTTTAAACAAAAGAAATGAAGACATAGCAAGGAAAAGAAAAATTCCCAGGAAAATTAAATATGCCCTGCAAAAAATCACAAGCTAAAAACATTAAGTCTTGTCAATGAATGTAAATGAAATGGTAAAAATATTACTAGTCCAGTATTATGTGAGTCTAATGAGACTGTTATTTTCCTGTCCAGGACTAGGCACATTTAACTGCATACACTGGTGAAAAAATTGCATACCGTTTTTGCCTTCTCCCCATCAAGAGTTATTATCACAGAAAATGACATTTAATCTCACAAGACTTGTATTTATTAGATATGACATCCATGGTATCATAATGACAGGTAAAGGGTTACAATTAGATTTACACTGGTTTAAAAGTTCCAAAAAAATGTGTGATTTATGCATATTATATTAATGTAAGACACTGAAAGTCTTTTGGTATTACATAAAAAAATGTTAGAATTTTCAAAAGGATCCTTAGAAATGCAGAATAACCTAATAGGCAAGGAATAGAAGTTCTCATTTGAACCTAAAAATATGATTTCAAAACACAACATAGACATAATTCTACCAAAATGGGGACACCCTGTTTGTATTTCCCAGCTCCCATCCTTCCTAATCCTTCTTCCCTCCCCTGCTCTTCACTGATCTACACTCCTTCCACCATTGTCGTGCCTGACCTGGCGTTCATCCCATTGGAAAACTAAACTAACAAAGAAAAAATAACAAGTTAACAAATGGATTTAGATTTAAAAAATACCTGAAGAAAATTGATAGACATCCTGGTCTTCCAGAAGCAGACCAGAAGAAATGGCTGTGGAAGAACCCCAGACCCAGACAACATCACAGGAAAGTGCTGACTAGAGTGTTAGAGGGACCAAAGGCTGTAGCCACCTCTCTTCAGACATCTACAAGCCAAGGAAGCCAGACTAGATAGAGTGCTGACATGCAGTATAAAGGATGGGTGATTTTTTTCCCCCTCTGGAAAGGGAAGATGTAAGGCTAGCCACAGATGCAATGAGAGAATAGATTTTATTGATCTAAACTGGTGGTGCTAACAGCCAGACTAAGTGATGTGTACAAATCTTTTCTTCCCTCACAAGTAGCCTCATCTTTTATCTGTTTATTTTCACTTTAATACTGTGACACCTTGTTTTTAACATTTGTCTCAGCATTTTCCCAGGTGGCCTCAAGTCATACCTGCTCTAATCTAAGTAAGGCTGGGTCTAGGGCTGAGTAATGGCCCCACGTTATCCCCACAGAGACCTGGTTAGAAAAATCTTGGCGTAGTTTTAGAGTACGCAATTTCTGAGCACAACTTGGGGTTTAAGACAGTGGGGGCCATTTGTATATCTACAGCTTTTCAGGCAAAAGGTAAAATATTGAGGTTAAATGGCAACAGCCCTGCCAAGGAGTTGTGTTTAGGGCAGGATATTTCTCCTCAGCTTGTTGGATTTACTAGCACAAACACAGGTCACCATTTCCCCACACACTGCTCAGAGGTCTGGGTTTGTGCCTGTGTACCTGAAGCTGTCACATAAAGGAAATACCAAGGTTTAACAGTGCCATTATTCCTTGCAGAAAACAGTGGCGCATGAATTTCTTTGCAAAGTCACCATACCTGTTTGGAATAAGAAACTTAGGGTGATGCACTGTATGTGGTTGGCTGTTAATGACTTTGAGATGCAAGCTGAAGCGCAAAGAATTTGTGCATTTGTGTGTGAAAAGTGAGAGGAAACAGCAGAGGATTATAACTCAGAGTTTTGCAGAGCTCACATAAAATCATCCAGCATGTTCTGACTGCCTTTCTATCTCTGGAATAGCATGTCCTGAAAAAAATATAAACACCCCTCTTAATTTCTATCCCTCTCTCAGGCCTTAAAACTCCAGTAGTATTTGCTGTTGTTCATCACAGGATATTCTTCCTCCTATCTTTTTTCTACAGATATTTCTCTATGTCATTTGTTTTTGTACCTGTTCTTCTCTTGCTTCTGATAAGTTTTGACTCTCAATTAAATCAACTAATTTCAATATATTCTGAAAAACGGAGGGATGTGCAAATCCTGCTGTTTCCCAGTAGTAGTAGAGACCATTCTCTTTTTAAAGACTCTGCTAGTTTTACTTTTCTGTGCTTTTCATGGATGACCCATGTCTCCTGGGTCTTGAATTGAGATGGTGTAGCTTTTCAGATTCTACTTATCTGCCTAGTTACATTTAATATTGTATCAATATGTCCATATTAACTATAAATGCTTCAAGACAGGATTTTGATGGATATATGACTTACTGCAAAATCATGTCTTTATATTTTCAACTGGTCTATTAGATTATTTGGAGTGAGTGGGTAATGATGCAAATCTGTTACTTTTCTTTTTACTTCATTTTTTTTCAGTACTCTGCATTGGTTTTGGTTTGGGGTTGTTTTTGTTTATGTTTATGTTTTTGTCTTTGTTTTATTGACTTTAATAATGTCAGTATCCACAAGTGGCTGAAAGTTATTGTGTCCAGTTGTGTCAGTCCTTTCTATATGCCATGAAGGGGTACAAGTATAAAAGGAACCTACACATTTAAAAGCACAACATTGTCATCGTAACTAAGCCAAAGTTTAGCAAAAAGCAGTTCTGAAGTCACTCCTACCATCAAGAGAAGCAGCCTTCCAGACTTTTTTTCCCCATTTCTTCAGTAGTGTATGTTGCACAACCATTTCACTCTGCAGAAGTATATTCTGATCCATTTAGGAGATGCTGCTGGTACATTGGATTTATTTATGAGATTTTAATTAGAATTCAAACAAACTGTGTACCTTTTCCATTTGACAAGCATGTGCATTATTTAGGCTTACAGCTGTTTGCAGCACAAAACTTTGCAAGCAAACTTATTCCAGCATAAGCAAACATATACCCTTTTCAAGTGTTAGAAGGATATGTACATCCACAGGAATCAAAAGCATTCAGTGTTTCTCATTAGCATTCTCATAAATTTGATGAACACATTACAAAATTAAGTTGGACAAATATTAAGATTCTTTATGTTTCTATTATAATTTTCTTTTAAATCTCTCATATGAGATTATGAATTTGGTTACTAGACAACTGCATTAAAATATCAAACCCTAGTAATAAATTTTCATTAATACAACATAACCTTCCATTGAATATTAACACACACACAAAAATCCCCAAATTAACACACAAAAAAATGGAAAATACCCTACCATCATTTCACAGCATTTCCGAAATTCTTTGGTACTAATTTGTCAGTTGACGCTTAATGTACTACATTCTTCTGTGCCTATGTAAATGAGGGTTTTGTAGAATTTTCAAGGAAGAGATGACTTTAATATTTCTTGGTTATTTTCTTCTTGTCAGAGATATTCCTTCTTCCATTTGACCCTTTATTTTTCTCTTTGGGAGTAAAAGCATTACTTAAATAACAAAGCAGAAATAACAAAATGAAAACTCTGTCCAGCCAAAATATTTTTCTAAGAAAAGCTGTCTTCTTCTGCTGTTATTCTCAGACACTGAACTGTAGAAAATTTTAAAATGTAAAACCTAACAAGCTGTGAATGTGGTTTCTTTAATATTTGTATGGTTCCTATTGCGTTATGGTCTCTTATGTAAAGAAATAAAAACAATGACGTCTAAAATCCATCACAAGGGAGAAAAGTGGCTGCATATGTTTGCCTATAAATGTCCTACATGAATGCACTGTTCCTCAAGGTACTCAGTGTTATTTGAAATGGAGAATAGCCTCTGAAATCCAAAGTAAACAGCAGCATAATGACTGATGTACTTATGGGACACTCAAGGCTGGATCAACTATTTGAGTATCCATGAATGAGTGTCTTCTATTCAAAACTGATATTGATCACAAACTTCTGATGAGCCACCTATTCTGAACATAAACTGAGGTTTGCGAAACTGTTGAGTCCATGTCTCATTTCACTGCAGTTCTAATATTTCTTTAGTGTCAGGTAGGATTTATTTTCCTAAACATTAAGAAAAACTGTGGTTTATTTCCAAGTTAGGATTTTTTTATGGAACCACCAGATATCTTCTGTCAACAATTACAAAATAAATGTAATAAATTACAAATTAAATATGACAAGTTCAATTATTTTCTCTGTCTCTTCAACAAAAGATTGCTTCTCCTTTGCTTTATATCAAGAGAACATATAAAGAGTCACATCTCATCAAGCAGAAATAAGGCCCAAAGACCCAAATTCTGAGAGCAGTAATCCTACATTCTAATCGAAAATAGGACTTCTGTTAGACATTTTTCTTTCATCTGTGTCTTTTTTCCACTCATGAAATGAACTATTACTTTTCCGGAATGAGGAAATAAACTCAAAGCTAGAATTAAAAAGCTTGCATAAACAAATATGAACCTGGACAGGCTACCCTGAGGATCATATCCAATCCCTCTCTGTAAGGATGCTTTTACAATTCAAAGCATGCTACGGTTTTTTAAAAAATGCAATTTGATGTTATATTGTCATGCTGTAAAACATTTGCAATGTGTAACGATGTAAGAGGCCAGCTGGCCGCTAATGGTAACAGCATACTTTACCAGAACTGCCATCAGAAGGACTGTTGAAGGCAGATGGCCCTTTTTTCCCAGCTTTATCCTGTTAGAGATCCTACCAAGGACAGGCGTCCTACAAACCCCACAGTAATGAGAAGAACATTGCTTTATTGACAATAAAGCCTTCCTGCAAATAAGCTTGAAAGCAATATGTACTGGAGAGCACCAGTGGCACGTATGTTCATAACCAAAATAGAGGATTCTGGACTGAAGCTTTGTTGAATGACTCCAATGTCCTGGAAAAGTTTTTTGAGAAATACTGGATTGGTATTCAAAACTGCTGTAGTACAGAAAGCTGCTTTCCTGTCTTTAATTAGAGAGAGGCACAGTTCCAATTATGGTTGTTAATTATTGTGCATCCTCTCATTTCATGCCCATACTGCAAGGAGTTAAAATACAAACATAAGGGGGAAAATGATCCAGACTCAGCTGATCATACAGAGATTAATTTTGATGATAGGGTTGTTGAAACATGTTCTACAGTTTGATAGCACAGATGCACATTTTCCCTGAGTAACAAAGGCTCATTTGGTTATACTTCTTTTACTTTTAGGGCTAACAGAAATGATATTGTCATGGTTTCAATTTCTTTTTGTCTTATGATAGAAAAAAAGTATAGAAACAGCATGCCATATTTTGTATGACTGACAATTGCTATTTAGCTTTCTGGTGATAGCAGTTTTGTTCTTTCAGTTTTTGGTGGTTTTTCAAATGTGTTTTCCAGTGATTTATCTGTAAATGCCACAGTGCTGCTGCTTAAACCACTGTCTTCATAGCAAGTGGATTTTGTCTTCTCCTACCCCAGTTACCTCCTTTTCAGTACAGGAGAAGAAAACCCAGGCAGTTTTCTAAATCCTATCCACTCTACTGCTTGCCTTTTAGCAAGCAGTTCACCAACAGCTTCCTTTTAGCAAAGATAGCCACAAGTACAGATCTATATTATTACTATGCTATACATACATAAAAACTATAATAATTCATTCATTTTTATGGAGTTATTTAGTGGTTCTTCTGTTTGTTTTGCCTAACCCATGTGATTAGACAGAATTTAGGGTTCTATGGGCTATTTCCTCTAGCAGGAAAAATTGATAGCTATTTCTTTGGGGCATAATACTTCTTATTAGCTAACACTGGTAAATTATGTTCCCTAGAACCCAAGAGTAAATTACAACAGAGGATAATATATTTTATCACAATTACTACTGTCTTTCTTTTGATACTTAAATTCTAAGGTTTTTGTCCTGTATTATCACAGTCTTGTACTTTTGCAGCCCTTTTGTACCTTTGCCACTGCTGGAATTCTGGGCCTTCACTGTTTAAGAGGTGGTACTTTGTCATTCTTTTCCTCAGAAAGTCTTCTGCTTATTCAGTTTAAAACACTGAGCATCTTCACAGATGCCTTTTTATAGATCAGTGGCTTTATTTTGAGTTTTGGCTGCAGATCCATAGTATTTCTTTAACTGCTTCCACAGAGAAACTGAATGAAGGGTGGAGATTGGCTTTGTATTCTTTTGTTCAGTAAGGATTAACTCAGTGCAGAATATCTGCATCAGTAATGTATTCTGTTACCAGCTGTGGAGCATACATAGTTAAGATAAAGGATGTGCAGTCTTCAATGCAGCACTCCATGGATCAGGGGAGCTTGCAGAAACATGTGAAGACATCTCTGGAAATATTTTCACCAAGAAGATTGCATTTTCAGCATTTTCTTGTGGCTCTCCCTTTGTCCTACAGTCTTTCATTAAAAAAGGTCTGAATCTGAAGTTTTTTAGTGTCAAGACCATTAAAATACTTGATTCACTTCAGAAATGTGATCTTTTTTCATACTTTTTTCAGTTCACTGAACTGTGGATTTTAACAACTTGACCACACAGTGGGATTTTCAGATTTTCCAAGATATTTGGGACTCAAAGGCCAGTCAATCACATAGCGTTAGTTGAGGAAATAAGTCAGAAGATTCTATCTACATTGATTTCATTGCTTGGTTCTCATGGATAGGTTCGTGTTCTATTGGATTGAAGGCAGTCTTGGGACAAACTTAGTTCTTCATCCAACGTCCATGCTGTGAATCAGCATTGCACCGTTGTCCCTTTCCACATATAAAATGTCTTGAGAAAGGAAGACAGGTCAAAAATTACCCTAAGGTAATTGTTGGTGTTAAAAAAGTTCCCTCTTGGACATTTAGTCTCCAGTGACTCCGATCAATATATTGTGGTTGAGGAGTTTGACTTAATTTCTCAGTGAGATTCCTCAAGCATGCAGTAGCCGTGAATATGAAGAAGCTCAATGAAGACAGCTTCAGATATACTACAGCTTAGAGATTTTTAGGTCCTTTATCCCCAATCATAAATAAAATTCAAGGAATTACATCAGAGAAAACATCTAATTCTTACATAGCTAAAGAACATGAATCCCACCTTTGCTCCTCTGTGTTTTATGAGAATGTGGATTTTTACCTGCCTCAGGTATTTATAGGTTTCTTAGGGTTTTTACATGCTGAAGTTTTGATCTTTTCAGGGATCTCTTTATGATCACTATGATACAAACAATACTGATATTGATTTTTATATCCTGAACAAAATAACATATTGTCTTTTACAATTTGAAATGTACTTCTTCCTCCTGAAAGCATGATGTTATTGTTTATTTCTTTAGCATCAAATGGTGTTGCTTGCCAGGCTATGTCAGGAGGTGGCTGTGATTCCAAAAACATCACTTGTAACAGGTGTGATAGGGATGGGGAAGGAGTTGTTCAAGGCAATGGCAATTTCTTCATGATACAACCTCCCAAAATATGCATCATATAATGGGATGGTAGTAGTGAGAGTCTGAAACCTACCTATTTCCCCAAAGTCCATTCTATGCAATTCAACATACAGGACTAAAGTAAAATTTAATTAGGTTTTTCTTGATGGTTTTATTGCTACTTTGAGACTGCAGAGCACCTTTGGACAATGACCATGTTGCATCTGTACTATAGATAGACACGGTACTTTGAGTGCTGTAAAATGAATAAATATAAAAATGAACTGCAAGCTCCTAGCAGTGTTTCTGATCTTCAATTTGCAAAGCCTCTTTTAAGAAATGCCTGATATTCATGACGAATTAGGTGCTGGTTTCCCAAAGAATTATTTTCCATTTTTGATCACTTTATTGATGAGCAGAAGGAAAGTGCTGTTATTTTACTGCTTAGAAAGGAATCTTAGATCATGTTTAGAGACAACAATGTCTGCTGATGTTCTTGTGAACTGACCTGTTGTCAGGGTTTGGGATACTTTTTT
>VYZT01032578.1:0-26911 GCA_013400735.1 Pomatostomus ruficeps | reverse complement strand
TATATATATATATATAAAATATATTAGTAAAGGACTGTTATTCCTCTTTTCTCATACCATTGCCTGAAAGGCCCTTGATTTCAAACTTTTGCCAATTCGGAGGGAAGGGGGTTACATTCTCCTATTCTAAAGGAGGCTTCTGCCTTCTTTAGCAAATACCTGTCTCTGAAACTAGGACACCTGTACTGGCTCAAGTGGGTATTTCTCAGCCATCTTCCTCATTACTACTCTGCAAGAGCAGCACTGTACAGGACACTGCACCTTTCAGCCTTATGTATTTAGCTCAAAGCTTTCCTGCTCACCTTGAACTGCGGCAGGTCAGAACTTGGTACCTAAATTGCTTCAAACTTACTCTGCATGCAAGAAGCTGCCAGAAGAGGAGGGGAGAATAGGTGTTTGTTTCATCCTGGCTTAGCCTTTCACCCAATATCTCAGGTTTCAGGGTAGGATGTGATTAGGCCAGATGCCTGAAGATATGATAAGGAGTGTTAGCTATCATTTATGATATCATTGTTGTGGCCCTCTATAAGCTCCTGGCACCACGCCTGGAGCGTCCTGGGTTAAAATTAACAGTGAAGAGTTCAGTTGGTTCTCAATAATAGAATTCAATTCAGTACTAAGATGAAAATGGACCAAATACCTATATAAATAAATAAATAAATACATTTTTAAAAAGGATCAATTTTCCTTAGGATTAATGAGCACAGTCTCTGCCATTGATACTCTAAGTCAGCTATGTCGAGCTGTGTTGCTATTTGCAGTGCAAAAGCATTTCCCTCACCCCCCAAATATTAGATGTCTCACTGCCAGTCATTTGTGAGTTAACCCAGTTTGTAACTTCACAGAAGCAGATGTTTATGACATGTGTTTACAGAAAGAAACTCAAGAGTATTTTCATGCAACAGTGTAACAATAAAACACTTAAACACATCAAATGTCCTTGACAATTTCTTAGGCTTGTTTAAACAATTGGCGTTTCTTTTTTTTCCCCCCAATTAATAATGCAACATTTAATATTATGCAGAATATACAATGAACTAAAATATTTATCACACTGTACTTTCTTATTGGGCTTTTATTAAGTCTAATAGCTGTACATTAAAGTAATTGTCTTATGCCTGCTAAGAAGTATTGGAAACTTGGAACAATAAAAGTTTAAGTCATAAGAAAGCAGAGTGGTTTGTTTGTTTCTTTTTTCCAAAATGTACCTATTTGCCAAGATGTGCATCTTAGCACAGTAGCATCTTTTTACTTAGAAAAAAATTTAGACTGGCCAAATCTGACTGTAAATCCATAAGAAACATAACTGATACATGGATTTATTTTTTGTGGCAGAGCTTTTTCTTCCATCTCTTGATTAATAATAAAATATGAGGTTCATATCCTTTCTTAGATTCTAATAAAAAGATTTTTAAAAAGAAATAATCAAATGTGACACATATATTGAGATTTACAGTTACATAAGTGATGTTAAGCTTAGTTCCCCAGTTAAAGCTACGAGAGGCTAAATTTATAATTAGTTACTTGAAAATGAATAATTTCTATATCAACTTCTATCTAATTTAGGAGTCCTACTGTGACTGAGTTCTTCAATGTTTTGAAAATATTGTGTAGTAGTCAATGATAATGTCTAAAATCTTGTCATATTTTCTTAGCATCATTTTTTAAGCAGTGAGGAAACTGTGCATAGTGTAGGATTTTTAAAAAGTCTAAATTTACACTGTGGTAGAATATTTGTGTTTATAGAAATGAATATATAATATGTCTGTATGCATTTGTTGCTTTTATATTTTTAAAGCCACTATTCTCTGATTAAGTTTTTCCCTTTAATTTTTTAATAACCTACAAACTGTGTACTCAAATATATGACCAAAAGTACATTTCTATGATGACTGCATAATCTAACACATTTGGGCTGTCTATGGAACAATCACATCAGACTTGTCATTTCTTTATTTTAATTTTAATTTTTGAGCATGAAACTGTTCTGAAAAGAACATTTTCATTCAGGAGGGTGTTTATGGGTAGCAAAAACATGAAAAGGCAATCTAGATATTTTCCTGATTTCATCATGAACCCAAAAACTTGGAAAAATAGTCAAATCCATGCTTTAATTTAAACAGGGAAGTACTTGGACTGCCACATGAGTGCCTAACCAGCAGAGGAAGAAGACTGAGGAAGTCCTGTGTCTTATGAAGAAATAAAATGTAGAAGGAAGTATTTTCATTCAATCATTTTCATTCAACATTTTTCTTAATAACATTCTTCTAAAGACAGCCTTATAATATTCCAAAAATGTGCTGAAGTTTTGCAAATTTATTCAGAATATTTGTTTTGCACAGATTTGTAAACTATGTTAAAATAGTGAGGCAATTTTGCACATGTAACTTACTAAAATTATGCTGTTCTGCTGACATCAGTAGTAGTCTATATGTAGGGTTATTAATTTTGATCCCAAACTAGTTGAAGTGTATCTGAGCAATTTTAGAGTAACAATCAATTGTGATATTTAATAGTATTTCAAATTATTTCTCATGTCTTATCTTTGTAGAGGAAGAAAAAGAACAATGAAGATTTCAATATACAAAAGTAGAAATGAAGAATTACTACTATTACTATTATTCTTATTATTTCAGCCTAGTAGCTGGTAGTATTAAAAAAATAAATTTCAGTTTTCAAAAGTAACAAGTTAAATAATAAACAAGAAAGCTAAAAATATGCTTCAGATGTAGCTTGTATTCTACAAGTCAGTGGGTTTGAACTGTAAGCAAAGGTTGAAGTGTATGTACTGGTCTGTTATTAATCATTATTCAAGAAAAATAAGTCATCTGCCAGGAGTTACATTGTTTCTTAGAGGACTGGTTTTTATTGAGTCCTATTAATTAACTCCATTATCCAGTGCTCAGAGAGAAGCTGTTGCACTTTTTGTCAGGGCACTCCATGTTCTCCAGGCCAGCCATGTGCCTTCTGTGCAGAATTTAACTCTGAGGCTGTAGCAGCATGATGTGCAGCGCTGTGCAGACAAATAATCTGCCATCTGGGACTGCTAATGAGGCATTTCACAGTTCAGAGGATGCTGCTCATTTGCATCATCTGTGGAGGGGATGACAAAGATTGAAGGACATACTTTATTTCCAAAACTGAGTTATTTTGATTAACCTTCTTATCTCAGCCGATCTGAATTTTTTGCAGGAATTGATGCCATCTCTTGGGATGCCATCAGTAGGGTTTGACATCAGGTGTGCCATGAGGAGCCTTTGCCTGTCAGTGCTTCACAGCCCCCAGGCATGTGCCCCTCAGCACGGTTCACAGCCCTGGTGGAGACCAAAGGGGAATCTACAACTGGCAGATCAGATTTGTCAGGGGAATAAAGGACTTGATTACAAGGCTGGCATTTAAAGTGATGTAAGAAGTCACGTCCATGACTTACAGTGAAAGATGGCCTGAAGAGAAGGACTGGAGTCCAGAGGTAGAATCCATCAATTAGCAGTGGAAAACTTCTATCTCATATGTCAGGTCTACAACAACGAGCTAAACCTTTCAGTTGTTTTATAGCAGCAGGAAGCCAACATCCTGAGCACATGAAGGCTGAGGTACATTTTTCCACTTGTTATCTTTAATCAATACCACCACACGTACCATGACAACCTGGAGCCTTCCACCACTTAGAGCTACACATTACTGTGTGAAACCACACACATATGTCATCATATCAGCACACCAGACCTTTTCCTTGTTATTGTTTCACTTGGCTCCTCAAAGCAAGTCCTTCAGTTTTTCCTCGGAAATAATAATAAAAAAGAAAATATAGACATTTCATTGTACCACTCACTGAAAAAGCGCAGCTCCATGAATTGAGCATGCATGCACTATTGTACTTAAGACCATCAGACAACAGGACAGGTAAAGAGTCTCTTGGGTTATGTAGTCTAATCTCTACCGTAGGCAATGACATCATATAATTCTTTTTAAAAATATTGTCTTTAACTAGCCAGGATTTTTTTTGCAGCTCTCCCAGAAGTATAGGTTGGAATTTGACTACTTTGATTGATAGAGGCCATCTCATTTTTAGCTAAAATTGGTTTCTATCTAGTTTACATCAATTTATTCTTGTGACAACATTGTCGTCTAGTTTAAATAGCTTTCTTTTCTTCCCAACCTCAGTAAACATCTCAGATAATTATACATATATGACAAAAATAGGCAATGCTTTACTTAAAAATCATTTTTATATTAAACCATGAATGTGAGCCTTAAATTGAGCCTTTCAAAATATTGGACTTAACAGGACATTACCTTCAATTAAACCTTACAGTCCCTGAGCATGATAGGAAATTTTATCTTGGATTCTGTCTTTGTTCCCCAGATTCTTTCTTTTCACTTAAGACATTGAGAAATCCTTTATACTTTGCACAAGTTTAATGTGCCTTCCTACTTCTGCACAAAAAAAAAAAATTCCAAGAAAATGTTGCTTCCTCTCCACCCGCAGTCTGGTGTTTCTCATTGCATGTGAGACATTAGGTTCCCTTGTACCCAGTTAAAAAACTTCTGTGATCCACTTTGTTTCCACAGCTGCTTCCTCATTCTCATAGTACGGAGCAATAAGCATTAAAGAGTAAGAAAACTGAATGAGGAATGTGTTGAGCTCAATCAGCCTTCAATTTTCACCTCAACTATCTAAGAAGTCATAACCAACTATATTTCCAGAATAAGTTACACCTTACACAATCAGTAAGCAAATACTTCTCAAAGTTTGTGCTGTTGAAATATATAACATATTGAAAAGCATGCAGGTTCTCTAATGAGCTATACTATGTCTACAAATAACCTTTACTTGTATTTTTCCTCAGCAAATTTTCAAACCACTGTTTTGCTCTGAACAATGTTATTATTGTTTCTTGGATTTACTTTTCAAAATTATATAGAATTTCTTGTAAGTACAAACATTTATTTATTATAAGAAATAATACAGAAGAGAGAAATAGAAATGAGGAAAAATGGGGAAAAAGCAAAGCTTAGTATTTCTATTCACAATTCAGAGACTTTGGAATTGAATATGTTCTTAATTCCTTCATTTGTTCAATGCCCACTTCTGGAGTCTGATGATGCTGTATTCTGACCAAACAAAACAGAAGCTGCAGCTCAAATCTGAAAGAAATTATCTGTGTTAAAATGCACCCTTTGGTGGAACTCAGATGAAATTTCCACAGTTATTTGCTGTGACTCATGACTGCGATTTTTTAGCACCCTTGGCCCAGAAGCCACTTGCCTAAGTTAAATGTCAGAAAGATAGATGTCTGAGCTGGAGCTAGTCATGCTAGAATCCCTTTATACTCAGTGGAAAGAAATAGGCTCTGCCAGGGAATGACTGATCTGGCCACTTAAACATCTAACTTACAGTAGAGGCACCCTGTCTCCATTTGTGGTATCTTTACATGCATGTACATCCACATGTCCGACGTGGATTAAGTATCCCTTTTCACAGGTGAGGATATGAAACAGAAAGAATGCTCCTAGCAGATTTAAGAAAAAAACCACCCAACTTCCAGAGGAGCTGTGAATTCCCCAGGCCCCTGGCAAGGCACAGCATGAGCTATATGTAGAGCTTTTACAAGCAGGCTGAGCTCAGTTGCCCACAGAGCCCATTTATCCTCATGCCATAAGTCACAACACTGATGCTTATGCAAACCAGGTCCTCTGGGCATCCTGTCTGCTTGTCATACACAAGGGCAATGGGAATAGCTGGAGCTGAAAGGATGCTTGCACTTCAGGTATATACGTTTTGGGATGCCATAAACACCAATTATATCTATGGATTCTCACTGACGATACATGCAAGATCAATTTGGAGAAGGCACCAGATACTGTGTCTGGCAGAAAATGTACATTTCTTGACCCTCATATGGGAGCAGCCATATAAATCAATATTTTTACACAGTGATTTGTGGAGATTTGTAGTGGACATGAGACTGTTATGAATTAAATGTGTAAATACTGGAAGAAATTGTAGAACAAAGGATTCAAAGATAGGTCTGCATGTGTGACAAATACTCTTCCCAAGAAACTGCTTCCATTACACTGTTCTTAGCAATAAAATGGACTACTACCTGCCTTTGAACAAGTCTTTTTAGTCTTTGGAAATCAGTAATATGAAGATTAGTTCACTGTTGCCAACCAAAAGACACCCAAAATGTAAGTGCTTTACAGCAGCTGTCTCTTTTTCTCTTGTGTTGCACACACTAGTGGTCCTGCCCAAGCTGTTGAACATCTGTCTGGATGCTTGTGAGCATATGAGTGTGTCAGAGTGCATCTATAAAATTAACACACTTAAAGATGCTGTTTAATAAAATCACTTTCCCTTCCCACAGAGGCTCCCACTTAGTTTTGTTAGACTAATTTTCCTACAATGAAAGATACTTTGCTTTATAATTGCCATGTAGCCCTGTTCACATTATTGTTAAATTCAACTGAAAGTTTCATAACAGGTTCTCCAGATACCAGCTGCTGATAGCTATTGTTTCATGGGTTGCCTCTCTCACAGAGACCCAGATTAAACCCATGTAATTTGGGAAACACTGTGAAAATGTTTTTCTGGCTCGTAATTTGCTGTGATTCCCCATGCATAGGCAGGCATACTCTTAAAGACTGCTACTCAGTGGCTTGAATTGACACCTAGAAATACCTCTTCATGTGTACTGAATATACGGTATCTGTTGGCTTACTGCATTCCAGACTTTGGGTGCTCAGACAGATGCTGAGCTCCATGCCAGGGTGTCTTAATTTTACAATAACAAAGTGGAAGGAATGTTGCAGTGGCAGAGGACTTAAGGCTTCTTGTTGAGCTGAAGACATGCCCCTGAGCTTTCTGCACAGATGCTGAAGGTCACAGGCAGTCCAACCAGTCAGGAGTGGGTAGCCGCTGACCACTCAGACCCAGGAAAGAGAATAAGGTTTTATACAATAGATGATTTTGCACTTTTAATAGATATATATTTGCATATATGTATCATATACATAACTGAACAATGCGTGATATTAACACACAAAGGCCAATGGCTTGATCAAGGCTGAATAGACTTATCAGTCTTCTTTATAACACTGTGGAAAAAATAAAGTCTGTAGTAAAAAGAAGAAACTATGAATTAGGATTTATGGAGACCAAGAGCTGCAGTTTTCTAAGCTCTCCTTAGAGAGTTTCCAGTTTCTCCCACATGGCTTGCACATTTCTGATAGGCTAGAAAAGTTGGTCAAAAAAATTATTTGTGCTGTTCTGAGTTTATCTCTGCATGTTTTCTGCTTAAGCTTTGGGTTTGAGCCATTATATTTGGCCATTATTTCAAGGCTAAAATTGATCTCGTCTATGAGATTAAATTCAGTTTTGTAAAACCTGCACCAGTTTTCTTCACAGAGAGGAACTGCAGGATTAGCTGCTCTAAATTTATATGAATTAGGCAGCTAAGTAGCTATAGTATAGACAGATGAACTATTGCCAGAATAGCTAAGGACCATAACCAATGATTAATGCCCTTTCCTCCACAAAAGTCATGCAAGGAATACATTAAACTCCCAGAATCAGAGCTTAAATCAATAGCATGAAATTGGCAGGCTCCAGGAGTGGGCTTCTGAAAACCTCATGAAGTTCAACAAGGCCAAGTCCCAGGTCCTGCACCTGGGTTGGGGCAGTTCCAACATCAATATAGACCAGGGGATCATCATGGGACAAACTGATGGAGAGCAGAGATTTTAGAAGTACTGTAAGTTGGATGGGGCTTTGAGCAACTTGATCTAGTGAAAAATGTCCCTACTTGTGGCAGGTGGAGTGAACTAGATGACCTTTAAAGGTCCTTTCTAACTCAAATCATGCTGTGAATCTAAGACATAAGAGGAAATTCTGGTTTAACTAATAACTAAAATCTGATAATGATGACTTAGAATTTTTATTCTTGAATGCTTGTCCATTACAGATGTACTGAGGAAAACATATTTAAACACCAGGTTTGGGGTTTTTATTTTAAAGGTCACCCTTAATTGATTGTGGCTGTTGCATAGGATTTAGAAAATTCTATGAATTTATGAACTTATGAAGCAATACACTAATCAATGAGGCAAAAAATAAAGAAATTAACATTTTATAGGGAAACCAAATTCTAGAAATAATACCACTTATCTGAGAAGCAGTCCATGAGATTAACATTTAGGCTCATAAGCTTCTTAAGGCTTTTTGGAACATAAATAATGCTATTTGATCCAGATTTATTTGCTATACACAAGTTTTTAAATCTGTTTTATTGGGAAGAAGAAGCTAAAATAATTTTAATTTGCCTTTTTGAATTTAAACAAAGGCTTTATCATGTATTCAATTTTTAATAGTTATCTCTGTTTCTGGATATTAGTATCTCTGAAGAAGAAAATCATAGAATGGTTTGCATAGGAAGGAGACCTTGAAGATCATTTAATGGTCCATGGCTGTGGGCAGGGACACCATCAACTAGATCAGATGACTCAGAGGCCCATCCAACTTGGCCTTGAACACCACCAGGGCTGCAACATCCACAACTTCTCTGGGCATCCTGTTCCAGTATTTCACAGTAAGGAATTTCTTCCTGACATCTAATCTAAACCCACTCTCTTTCAATTTATATCCATTCCCTCTTGTCCTGTCACTACTTGCCCTTTTAAATAGTCTTGCCCCATCTTTCTTCTAAGTTCCTTTCAGGTACTGGAAAGCTGCAATTAAGTCACCCCAAGGCCTTGTTTTTTGCGGGCTGAATAATCCCAATTCTGTCAGCCTTTCCTCACAGTAAGGTGCTCCACTCCTCTGATCAACTTGGTGGCCTCCTCTGGACTCTCTCCAACAGCTCCATGTCCTTCCTGTGCTGGGTACCTCAGAGCTGGATGCCGCACTCCAGGTGGGGGTCTCACCAGAGCAGAGCAGAGGGGCAGAATCCCCTCCCTGACCCTGCTGGCCTCACTGCTTTGGATGCAGCCCTGGACACAACTGAGTTTCTGTGCTGTGAGTGCCCATGGCTGGGTCATGTCCAGCCTCTCCTCCACCAACACCCCAAGTCCTTCTCAGCAGGGCTGCACTGATCTGTTCATCCCCAGCCTGTGTTGATACCAGGGTTTAACCCAACCCTGGTGCAGCACCTTGCACTTGGTCTTGTCAAACCACATGAGATTCCCATGGGCCCACTGCTCCAGCTTGTCCAAGTCCCTCTGGATGGCATCCCATCCTTCAGGCGTGTCAACTGCACCACTCAGCTCGGTGTCATCTGCAAACCTGCTGAGGGTGCACTCAATCCCTTCACCCCTGTTATTAATGAAGGCACTAAATAACACTGGTCCCAATGCAGACCCCTGAGGGACACCATGTATCACTGATATCCTTTGGATAAGACCATCCAACCAATTCCCAATCCACCTAACAGTTCACCTTTTCGTGAATCCACGTAAGTGTTTCAGTACCCTGTGAACAGAGAGCAAAACAGCAGAAAGAATGCAGAATAGAATCCCTTATCTGGACCAGGTCTTTCATATTTAACTTACGGGGGCATTTAAAGATAGCATTTTAAGAGGCAGTGTTTTTAAAGAAAATGTGGTTCTGGAGGATCAGTCTCTTATGTAGGCTGATCCTTATATAGAGACACTTGGAAAATTTTCACTAGAAAACTTCACATTAGAAAACAGAACTCCATCAAAATATGCTGTAAGCTGATTTTGCTAAACTTTGGGTTTAGAAGAAGATTAAAAAAAACCACACCACAGTGACCTGTCTTAACAGTTTTTGTGGTAAATGCTTCACAATTTAGAATGACTTATCAATTCAATATTTTGGATATTTTTTATTCTAACTGTGTCATATAATGGAGGGCACTAAAAATCTACAGTCAAAACAACATTTTGCACTGCCAAAACTGACCCAATAAAACCAGACTGGCCACCTAAAATAGATGGATTTGTGATTAACCTGTTAAGAGGATAACCATTCTCCTACCCTAGTACTCCATCACAGTCAAAAAGGTGTCAAGTTAAGTGCTACTATACTCCAGCTCCTATTTGCCCTTGTTCTACAGGCAACAGAAAAAGATACAAAAACTTTTCACAGTGTTCTTTATCTTATGTCATTATCCTTATGCTGCCTTAGGTCATTAAAAAAAATGTTTTGTGCTTGGGTCCATTTATTCTATTGTCAGTGATGAATGTACCTGCTTGATTTAATTTTGTATGCATTTTATATTGCCCATTGTATGTTTTCAGGTTTATTAAATAAGTACTCCATCTTATTACAAAAAGCTCTAAACATGGTATATTTTTTATTTTTTTTATTTTTAATGATCTTATTTTAAAAGCCATGCTTTTTTGCTTAGCACATGGTAAATTCTAAGTTAAACCTGACTGTGTTGTTTTGTTAGTACCTGTGGATATTTTCATACACTCTCCATACAGAGAGGGAGGTCAGATTGTCCTATATGTCAAGAAATGAGGGCTTGGACTTATTCTTGTTCATTTTTTTGCCTCCTTTTTGACCTTACCACAATGTAAATTTAAGGATACTTCTACTTCCCTTCCTCATTTCTCTTCACGTTGCTTCAGCCAACTTTTTCCCCAAAACAACTTATTTTTTTTACAGAAAACAATGTTTTGTTTGACCCCCTTGTCAAATCTCACACTGAGACAAGTCACTTATAAAGGGAGAGTTATGCTGACCCTTAAAGCTCTACTGGGAAAGGTCAGGACAGTGCTCTGCTGAAACCCTATGAAACTGCCTCTTTGGTCTTTCTTCATAGGAACAGAAGTGAACCCTGTAGGTCTTTCTTCTTCAGGCAACTCTGATTGGCACCTGAGCTGGGAGACAGATGCACACACTTGGCCCTATTTATTCTCTTCCTCTACCTACCCACCTATCCCTACCTGTGCCCCTAAATACAGCATCTCTTTTCTCTGGTGTCTGATACAAGGAAGATCTCATTTGCCTTCCTGACTTGGAACACAACTCTTGCATCAAACAGCAATACGAGGGTATTTAATCTCAGCTCCAGGTCACTAACACTTCACCATCAAGTCAATATCCCAAGATTGCCTTTGAGATTGTAGGGAGTCTTCTCTCCATAACAGAAGGCAAAACCAGGAGACAGTTTGAAAATCATGTGCTACAGCAGGCCTATACACCAAGCAGGTGGAGTGAACTAAGGTGGTAAGTATATAAATAGGTGGATGTACATACTATGTAGATTGTGCAGGATAGCAAATAAAGATTCTGCTAGATCACAGTTCTAACTCAGTGTCCAGGAAATTCTTCCTGATATTCACCTCAAGTATCTCGTTTCTCAGAAGCATGGCCTTATGTAGAGACTGCATAGAGTTACATTTTACAAAACCCTGCAGAAATGACAGCAGTTTCTAGGCAGAATTTATATTAGCAGGAAATAAATATTTTTGCAATTCCACTCCAAAAGGCTACTCCCCCTATTACTTTGATATTTTGAGCTTTTTTTCTGAGTCCCTACAATTTTTAGATGAGGATGTGAAGACATAAGAAATAGGGTGCAACCTAGTTAAAAAAATATGCAATAGGATGCCTCTAAGAAAAAATATTCTGTGTCAGAATTCCTGAATTGTAAGAAAATTCATTGAAAGCTGTATTAACCTGAAAGATCTGAGGTGCAACAACAGTTTGCATCTGTCCTGAAAGTATGTTGTGGTGAAAAAAAGATTGTTTTCAAGCTGTATAAGCCCAGCTATTGCAATAGCCAGGTGGTAAATTGTTATGTCTAGGTGATCCTTCTGAAGATCACACCAGGAACACACCAGCTGCAGATCCCACTAATAGAGATGGGGGCTCACAGTGAGATAAAGAGAGAGATGATTCTATTAAAACTTTTGCTTCCCATTTACTTTCAATTTCACATATCCTCACACTTCTTGGTCCTCTTTCTGGTAGTATTTGGGAAGAAGCTCTTATTTTAAAAGAAAGAGAAAGGCCTTGAAATCGCTAGAGAAAACTCAAATTATATGAGTTTTCAAACTGTTTTTTCAAGCTTATTTTAAAATATATTTAGATGAAGTTCAGTTCTTACATCTCTCTTTTATGTGTACACAAACTGCATTGAAATTCTGACCTCTGTAGTTCACCCATCTGCTGAACCCACTAGTTTTATCAGAGAACTATTTTAATAAGCTGAGAAAACAGGATCAAAATCATATTTATAGCTTTGTTCTCTATTCATCGCCATTGAAAAGTTCTGATGAGGACATAATTCTTCAACATTCTTGCTTAAGATAGCATTTCAGGTAGTTAATAATACTTTGAAAACTTAGATTCCTGTTGGCTCCACTTCAGATTTCTTTTATGATGCACAGAAATATCTTTTACTCATTTACCAGCTGTCCTATATGGTGTTGAGTTGCGAAGGATAACTATACAACAACTTTAAGAATATATTTTCCTACTATCCTGAATTTATCTAGGAAAGTGACAACATTGCTAATATTTCTGATTAGTAGGAGCATTAAGCTTTGACAGGTGCTTGCACTTTGTCTAAGGTTTCAAATATTTTGAGACAACTGCAGACCTGATCTCAGTTATGATCAGGAAAAAAAATCTTGATTGGCAAACAGTATCCTGATATTTGCTGTAGATGATATTGAGGTATCATTTCAATAACCCCCACCTTAATAATAGTAAAATAGCATGCAAGTAAAAGGCACTGACAGTACTGAAAGATGTTTCAGTAAACCAAACTACTCTAAAACTGAAGAAAAGAGTTTTTTTACAAAGCACATGAGTGCTGACTTTAAAAAATAAGTTAACATTAAGAAGGCTTCAAGTTGTTTGGAGAGATCTGCAGGCTTACATGTCTGAGGAATACTTAGTAAGTATCTGAAAGCTAACCCAAGCTATTTTTAAGCTGTATAGAATTGCAGAGGGTTGTATTTTATTGCAACTCCAGTCAGCAGCTTAGATTAGACATCCATCCTATATAGTGTTGTTTGTGTCTGGATTACTCTCTAGATGAGGTGTTCAGACAGACTTGTACATTTGTCAGCTCTGCAGGGACAGCTCAAGAAGAAGGAAAAAATAAAAAAGTACTAGCTATGTGGTTGAAGTCCAAAGTCTGTATAAACTGTGTTTTGTTGGACATTTCTGTCCGTGTGTCATAACATGTCATCTCTCTTGAGGGGCTATAACTCCTGGAAACCCTCATAAGATATCAAGGCCCAAACAGTAACTTACTTTTTCTTTATCAGTAGAAATACCAAGTTATAACAAGTGCCTGTGTTGTAGGCCAAAGGACAGATATCTTTTCCAGCATGGCAAGTTTCCCAATTCTACACATCGGCACTCTGAGCTAACACAGAATATTTCTACAATTAGCACCATTCAGAGGTCTGTTCTTTGCAGATGCCCCTCTCTTAGGATACCGACCTAAAGAGAGGAGCAGGAATCAGACATTTGTGTTTATCGCTTCTGGCTCAATGTTCTACAAATCCATGTAGACTTCATGTGCAGATCAGCAGCATATTTCTGAGTTCACTTTGGGAACCAGGGAGTTCATACAAAATATCAGAGTGCTTTTAGAAGCAGCATTGCTACCAGCAGAGCCTGAGTGCTAACGTGTGGCTGCCTATAAACACCACCCACACACGGTCAGGTGGAAGCAGATGCATTTATCTTTTCCCACACCTCATTCTTCATATCAGATAAACAAAGGGAAAACACAGCAGAAAAAACCAAGACAATATGCAGGAAAAGAAAAAGAAATTCAGTGTCCATGGAGGCTTCTCTTCTATAATACATCCTGCTAATCCCAATAATGCAGATATAATTTTAATCAGTCATTAATTTTTCTGAGAGTTGATTAATAAGCAATAATATTAGGTGAGAAAAGGTCTATGCACATGTCTTTATTGCTTCATTTTTTTGTTATTTTTTTCTCTAAGTCAAGGACCTAAATATTATTTTAATATAGTCCCTTCTATTTAACGATTAAAAGCTTTAATAACAGCAGACTGCATCGAGTCACACCAAAAGGAGAACCTTCTTCATGTATCTACTTAGATTCACACACTTTGCAATAAGACAATTCATTTCACAGAAAGTGAATTACAGGAATAATGTAAGAGAGAAAAATGCTACAGAAGTATTTTTTTGCAGTAATTTGACATATGATGTCTGTAGGCAAAATTATACCGTCACAAACAACTGATATTTCTGTCTCTTTTCAGTGACAGGAAGTAGTTATAAGAAAAGGCTATCAAGAAAATCACTTCAGATTCCATTCTTTCACTCATATTATATAAAGGTATGAGTGTGAGTGTGAAATGTTTTCATAACTTGTTCCTCATCTGGCCTTTGGGGTTTGCTTTGCTGACAAGGCTTAAGTGATAATTTTTTATTATTATTTTGTACTACAGATTTTCAAGAGGTATTGTTGTCAGACAAAATCATTGTTTTTAATGGAACTTTAAAAAAAGAAATATGTCAAAAATATTATATTATTGAATACAAAAGAAAATAAAACATTAAATATCACAAATTCTTAAATTTTGTTCACTTTCTTTTCCTTTATTCTCTCTCAGTTCTGCTTCATATTCATATAAAACAGGGTAAGAAAAGCTAAAATAGCATTCAGAAAAAAATTTTGATGCAATTAATTATTTGTTGTCTTTCTGTGGCACAGAGCATGATAAAATTTTCCTTTTACACTGTATTTATAGATGTCCTTGAATTTAAAAGTCCAGCCTACTGAACATAGAGCTAGTGGCTTGCATGGGGCTGTTTATTTGACTGTGACACTCAAAAGATTTCTCTGCGGGGGATTCTTATGCCTCTAAGTAAATAATTATTAGGGTTTCAGCCATTCTGTACAGGTATATTGGAATCTCACAGTAAGCCCAATGTTAACACCTGTTGATGTGGATGGGAAGAGAATTTGCAAGTGTTCTTTCTTGATTGAATTCTGTTTTGGTTTAGAGGTGTTTTTCAGGGTCTCTGATGGTAAAGAGAAGAAACTCCGACATCGTAGATTTCCGTATTTTCTAATGTACAAGACGTATTCATATTGTATATAGGATATGTCTGTGATGAATGACATAAAAAGCAGTGGGTTCCTCCTTACAGTCTGGAATGTTTCTGGATTGAGACAGGACACTATGGCCAAATGGCTCCCTGGTCAAATCTGGAACATCAGTTTAAAACACTGACAAAACGAGATAGCATCTGACCGCTCCCATCCAAGCACATATATCCTAGACCCTGCAAAACCTGTTAATTATTTCATTAAAAACCCACTAATCTAATTAAACTCAAGTGAAAAAAAAATTCTGTCTAGTAAGGATGCTAGTCCATGGTTAAATATTTTTAGAGGCATCTCATACTGATTTATGACAAAAGCTTTTTTTTCTTTCATATCTTTCTTTCTTTCATTGCTACAAAATACTATTAACCTTCATGTTAGGAACAGAAATTTGTGTCTTGACTTAGTTTCCTATTAATGGGCACCTCATGCCTTTTGAGACTTCCTAGGTGTTTAAAACATTCTCATGGAAATAACAAATATTACAACCCAATGAGACTTTCCAGGATATAGCGGTCTTTTCACTATGTGTGGACATTTGCAAAGAGGTTCATGCACAATTCGTGAGTACATAAAATGATCTTATTTATTGGTCAAACAAACAGCTGGACTGTAGCCATAAGCTTATCATTAGTATTCTCAGCACTTGTAAGATAGACTCCTGATGAATCTCTGCTGGCCAGGCATCAGGCACTCATCAATCAGATGAGGAAGTGTCAGTCTCCACAGCATTTGGTCTGATCTTTTACCTTGCTGATTTGCTATCTCCCATCTCTCTCTTCTTTTTCACTCTCAGGTGTTCATAACTCTGTACATGTGTTTCTCTCTGGAGACCTTCATCTAGCAACTGCTTCTTTAGCTAATTATTTTATCTCTGTGGTTTTATTTTACTTAACATAGAATCATAAAATTATAGAATAGTATTGGTTGGAAGCCCCATCCAGCCTGACCTTGAAAGTGTCCAGAAATGGAACATCTTCTATTTCTTTGGACTACCTGTTCCAGTGCTTCACCACCCTTATTGTAAAAAACTATCTTCCTTATATTTAATCAAAATTAACCCTCTTTTACTTTAAAACCATTACCCTTTGTCCTATCGCCAGGATGAACCATCCCAGCTCTCAGCCTGTCTTCACAGAGAGCTCTCCAGCCTCTGATCACCTTGGTGTCCCTCCCCTGAAATCAGCACGTCCACGTCCTTCCTATATGTGGGACCCCAGAGCTGACTGCAGCACTCCAAGCAGGGTCTCACCAGAGCAGAGCAGAGGGGCAGAATCCCCTCCCTGGCCCTGCTGTCCACGCTGCTTTGGATGCAGCCCAGGATACAATTGGTGTTCTGGGCTGAGCTCGCATTCCTGACTCATGTCCAGCCTCTCCTCCACCCCAAGTCCTTCTCGGTAGGGCTGCTCTCAGCTCATCCCACACCTTGTGTTGATATCGAGGATTGCCCTGACTCAGGCGCAGCACCTTGCTCTTGGCCCTATTGGACCTCAAGTTCATGAGGTTCAAGTGGACCCACTTCTCAAACTTGTCTGCCAAACAGCCACTTAGGCCCTCAAGCAGGTTCAGAAAAGCCCTTTGACAATTTCAGAGCATGACAGTTTGATTTCAGACTAGTAGTAGCAAACTATCAAGGCCCTTTTTTTGTTGATAACATATCCAGGTAGTCCTGTATTTAATGCTGCATGCAGGGAATGTGATAGGACCACGTCACCTTGCTCAGACTGAGAGCCATGTGGAGAATACTTTGCCATTTCATAAATTGTGCAAGATAGCCTATTTTTGAAGAATTACAAATTTTGTTGTTGTCTGACATTATGTAATGTCTGGCCTTTTATTTTACAGGCCCTGTGGGTAAGGACTCAGAGAAACACCTGTGGCAATCATGCCTAAAGCAGATCTCTGACTTTGCTGTTTTGCTAGTTGGAGTTCTTTAGGGACATGATTCTAGAACATTAAGGTAAATGGGAGCCTTACATCCCATTTCAACAGGGATGTGATCAACCTGCATTATGCCGCTGAAAACAGACATGACAAGGATGACATACATTAACTTAAAAAAGACCTCTCACTATTAGTCAGGTTTCTTTCAAAATATTGTCTGTACTCAGCACTATTTGGGACAACATGTTTGCAACTGGCCATTTAAATTCAGTCTTTGTCCAGGTGACTTCCCACTGACTCAAACAGAAAAAGAAAAACCATGGAATCTGAGGAATATTAAGAGTTAGTGAATGTTTTGTGAAGGAATGCATGTGGCTTTTGGAAACATCAATGATTTCCCCAATACAGAGGCTATAAGAAGGATGTTGTGAACACAGTGAAATTTTATTATAACCCTAAATTATGATCAATTTTCTAGGTTTCACCTTGAATTTGAGAGTCCAGGCACTAAGAACTGTAATTAAATTCAACTTAATAGGTTTCGACATATTTGTTTGACTCCATTCTATGGTCCATTTTCCAGAGAAGATTAGGGTAATAACATTTTTTTTCAAAATTAAGCTTTCAGGTTAACAACTGTTCACTCTAATAGTAACATATAATTGAAGTTCTCAAGGATTACCTCCTTTAATCACAGAGCACATTTGATTCTTATATTGTCTGTGTGTGTAGGCAGTTGGTATATCAGCATCCAAATAATCTCCTTTGCAATGACAGAGAAGTTGCCTTCTCTTGGCACAGTAATGGACACAGTGACTAAGCACAAATGACACAGTATAACTGACAGCAAGTGTTATTCAAGAAAACACAGTTCCTCAGAAGTATTTGAAAAGTTTTCCTCTTTACTTTTGCTCTGGCATTTTATGGGTCACTCTTTTGAAATACATTCCCACCAAAGCACTGGCTCTTACTTAATAAAATAAAAGAAGGAGAAAAAAAAAAAGAGGAAAAAAAGAGAAGACATATCAAAGGATTAAAGTCTACTGTAAGAAACAAAACAAATGTAGTCCACAGTTTTCAAATACCTGTCTCTACCTTGAGTGAAAGGCAGAGATGTAGGATTTAGTTTCTTAGTGTCTGTCAATGTATTGAGTTTGTGTGGCAAGGTTTTGGAGAGGATGAGGAGGGGCTAAAGGAGTGGCTTCTGTGTAAAGCTGCCAGAAGCTTCCCCCATGTTTGACAGCTAATGCCAGGAGGCTCCAAGAATGACCCACCTCTGGCCAAGTCGAAGCCAGTCGGTGACAGTTGGTAACATCTCTTGGATAACATGTTTAAAAAGAGGAAAAAAACCCAATCCCAAATTATTGCACAGATGTAATTGTGGCCAGAATAGGGTGTAGTGAGGATATGTGAGAGGAACAACTCTGCAGACAACAAAGTCAGTGGAGAAGAAGGTGGGGGGGAAGTGCTCCAAATGCCAGAGCTGAGATTCCCCTGCAGGCTGTGTCTGTGATGCAGACCCTCGTGAGGCAGCTGTGCCCCTGCATTCCATGGGGCTGCAGACATCCACATGCAGATGGTAGAGAAGATCCATGCTGGAACAGGTGGATGTCCAAAAAAAGTCTGTGACCTCATGGGAAGCCTGCACTGGATCAGGCTCCTGGAAGAGACCTGAGGACCCTTGGAGAGAGGAGGCCATGCTGAAGCAAGTTTGTTAATAGTACTTGTGACCCTGTGGAGGACCCACACTGGAGCAGCCTGTTCCTGAAGGACTGTACCCCATGGAAGGGGACTAGTGCTGAAGGAGCTCTTGCAGCCTGTAGGAANAAAAAGAGGAAAAAAACCCAATCCCAAATTATTGCACAGATGTAATTGTGGCCAGAATAGGGTGTAGTGAGGATATGTGAGAGGAACAACTCTGCAGACAACAAAGTCAGTGGAGAAGAAGGTGGGGGGGAAGTGCTCCAAATGCCAGAGCTGAGATTCCCCTGCAGGCTGTGTCTGTGATGCAGACCCTCGTGAGGCAGCTGTGCCCCTGCATTCCATGGGGCTGCAGACATCCACATGCAGATGGTAGAGAAGATCCATGCTGGAACAGGTGGATGTCCAAAAAAAGTCTGTGACCTCATGGGAAGCCTGCACTGGATCAGGCTCCTGGAAGAGACCTGAGGACCCTTGGAGAGAGGAGGCCATGCTGAAGCAAGTTTGTTAATAGTACTTGTGACCCTGGGGAGGACCCACACTGGAGCAGCCTGTTCCTGAAGGACTGTACCCCATGGAAGGGGACTAGTGCTGAAGGAGCTCTTGCAGCCTGTAGGAAGGACCCACACTGGAGAAGTTCATCGGGAACTGTTTCCCATGCAGGACTAGGGCAAGGATTCCTCTCCCTGAGGAACAAGCAGTGGCACAAATAATGTGTGAGGAACTGACTGTAATCCCCATTCCTTGTCTTCCTGTGCCACTGGCAGGGAGGAGGCAGAGCTGTGAAGGAAGGAGGGGTGGGGGAAAGATATTTTTAAGATTTGTTTTACTTCTTATTTTGCAGCTCTGATTTTGATAGGTAGTAAGTTCCCTAAGTTGAGACTGTTTTGCCCATGATGGTAATTGGTGAGTGATCTCTCCCTGCTCTTAAGAGCCTTTCATTGTATTTTTTTCTCCCGTGTTCAGTTGAGGAGGGGAGGGATAGAGTGGCTTTTGTAGGTACCTGACCTCCAGCCACACCACCACAGTCTCATAAAAACATCACCACACGGGGCATCCAAAAGTAGGGAAAAATAAAGCAGAAAAAGACCCTTCAGATCACCATTTACTGCAAAAAAATTAGGTAAATCTGGCTTAGATCCTAATCTTGCTGCTGTGAAAATCCCCCTTTGACTTGGAGAAGGAAAAGATACTTGTTCACAGTGAAGGTAGAGAAAGCAGCAATCGAGTGAGTTACTTGGATAAATATTTCAGGCTGTAATTTTGGAAGCTGGATGTTTGTAAATATCCTCAGTTCAAAAGAGGTCTGCCAGCTACAGTTCATACACACAGAGGACAAAATCCAATCTCACACTAAGATCATCCTTTTCAATCATAAGGTGAGTAGAGTGCCAGTGAAGCAGTGCAACATCTACCAAAGCATGATCGCTCTACAGGGCATGGGAGAAAACTAATCAGAGGACCAATGACTTCATCAAGGATTCCCTGCTCAACCTTCCAGAGAACAAAAGTTAAACTCCTGATCAGATGCTTATTTCTCTTGGTGAAGAGAAATTTAGTTAGGCAAAAGAAAAGTAATATTTTTCAATGGAATAAAGAGAAAATAATAGTACATCACAACAATCAGTATCTGGAAAAGTAAATACTTACTGTAAGGGCCTGCTCAAGGCTTCTGAACCACAAATGCGAAGTTTTATTTTGCAAGGCCAGCAATAAGGAAGGCCACGAATGTATCTGGCCATGAGGAAGGCCAGACTTGTGTGTTAACAATCTACTCTCTCCAAAGGGATTTTGGGACCAAAGGCACTACCAGGCTCCTTAGACAAAATAATACACGGGTGTGGTCTATGCCCATCTTGATTCTGCACTTCTGCCAGTGCTGAACAGCTATCAACTCTCACTGATACATGATATACTTCACGGATAAAGAGGAAGGTCTCAGACTTGCCCGGAGTGGGCTGGTTTGTCTGAGACAAGGTTTTTATGAGAGCCTAAATCTTGCTGATTTTCATGAAAACTGTAACAGCTTTTCAGATCAGTCCTTACCCCTCCTCCTTACAATCTTTAGAGGTTTTCTATTTCCTTCTTCCTGAAAGAGTCATGATAGCATCAGTGATAACAGCAATCAAACAGAAACTCAGAGGTCTCAGTGAGGAGGCAGAAAGCAAAATCTGAGTTTATGTTCATCCTCCACATCAGAACTTCAACCTAAACTCAATCTTTGTGTTGCAGCATTGCCTAGTGTATATCTCAGATTAGATATCCACCCTCATCTTCTGCTTGACAAGATTGCAAAGATTTGTCAGCAGCAATGGAAACCAAGGGCAGAAGCCAAGGATATAAGGCAGCAGCTGAATAGTTTGAGAAACTTAGGGCAAACAAAGGAGGAGGACTGTGCATCCCCCAGGAAGTGTCTGAGGTGTTTGCTGACTCTACTCATGGTCTTCAAAGAATCACTAGCTTTAACCTCCTCGAGTGCTGATGACAATGAAAGAACAGTCTTGCTTTTGCTTTCAAGCATCTTTGTTCTCATGTATTATGTGGCTATATAGTTGTATAGTCCCATACAGCTACCTCATTTGTTCTTCTCATTGGTCTCACCCTTTTGGTAAAGATGGATAGAAAGTGGTGTTAAGTTATAGAAATTGCTTTTTCTTTTCTCCTTATCATTAGAACCTAATGAGGAAGCTTGTGATTAAGGAACCTAGGAGGCAAGCAACACACTTCAAGTATTTCACCCAGGAACAAGGTCACGTACCGATAAAGATGAAACTGATGAGCTTAGAACTAAATGGGAGAACCACTTTTGTTTTCCAGATATTATTTTTCTGGGTGGCTTCCAGAGCTTTGAAGAGCATTTTTCTCATAGACAAACAATTTTCTGCTACAGATGGTGCTGTTAACTCTCCTAAGTCAAAACCTGACAACAATTCTTAGAAGGGCAGCTGAGTTCTTATTTTCACAGCTTTCCATTCATTAAGTTGAAATTTCAGGTAAAGCAACCTCCCACAGTTCTTAATTTTGGCAGATCATTGATACAACAAATTTTAAACCTATTTAATTTATGGTATTTTTAGGGTATTAATTTATTCATGGGGGGATGATTTTTAGCTAATAACAAGTTTATGTCTTTAAGACTGCATATACACATGTAAAAAGTATTTTCCTTAATTTGTTTGCTCTTTCTTTACTATGACCCACCACTCTCTCCCAAAATTTGTCCAAACCATTTCTAGTTGGCTCTGCCTAGGATCTAATTCTTTGGGCCAAGAAAACAAGAAACAATGATGAAAAACATGCTCAGGGAAAGTCTTTTAGTCTGTGAAAGAATGAACATAAGAAATGGCTTAGAAAGAATGCAGTGCTTGGAGAATTAAATTAGAAAGGCACTGAAATATATTTTCTGTACAAAAACATTTTGAGAAGAAATAAAATGGTTCATGTGAGGAAATTGTAATGAAGAGAAACATAATTAATTATTTAGAAAAACCAAAAGAAAATCAAAGTAAAATATATGGGGTCCTTCAGTGTGAGCAATTTATTCATAAATAGGCATATGTTCAGAGACTGTTTGTCCACACTGGATTTGTGTAACCCTATTCTATTTGGCAGGATGTAGCGTTTAAATGAAGAACACATACAGCAGTTTCATCTCCAGTTCTGTGCAAGCATAGCTCAGAATACAGATACCTCAGCTTTACTTGGGAGTTGTGCTTGTGCACCACTTTGGGCCCAGACTACAATGCCTCAGATGAGAGCAGCTTATTTGTGCTGGTTCTGAAATGTCATCACTTTGTACTGCCTGTATCCAGACAAAATTTCTGAGACAAGGTAATATTATTTGACATAGATTTGAATATATTCTCATGGATTATAAATGTCAGGCAAATATTTTAAGTGCAGTTTGTAGGTACTAAATTTAATTTTATTCAGGTTGTATGTGATGGAGTGTTTTCTTCAAATTGATTACATGAAAATTGAAATTTTCATCAAGAGTGCAGCTCGACTGTTCTCTGTGATGCTGAGATTATGCATGACACAAATGGAGCAAACCAAAAAGAGCAGATGGCCATACATTAGCTGTTAAGTGAAGAGTAGCATCCCTTAGGATTCCCAAGAGGACATAATGCTATGAGCACTAGGGAGGAGTTAGGAAGATCACCCTTTAACTTCTTGTGTGAGATCTCTGAGAGTACTCTAACCTGCAGTCAGTGATCTGCATCTCTCAGACTCTGCAAAGGTCTGATAATGCATGGGAATATAGAAAAAGAACATCTGGATTGTGACCTTTTCATCTCTTCTCTGCTGTCAGGACCATTGTTATCACATCTCAGTGTCACAAGGTGAAAGAAAATAGTTCATTAGATTTCTAGGGCAAAAAGATTCAGATTTCAGACTAGGAAGAGAGTGGGTGAGCCCCGCAAATATCTTTATGAGGCACCTTCTTTGCTAGTGGAGAACAAGGATGGTGAAAATTAAATTGTTCTCTGATGTAGTCATCTTTATGTAGGATCAGGAAAGAAATGTTAATTTTAATATTTTAAATCTCCATTAACATCTGTGGGGATTGTGATCTATTGGGGAGAAGAATTGTTCCGTCAAGCCCTCATTGGGAAAGGAAGAAAGTCACAAATGACAGAATCAATGAGCATTTTGCCTGAGGGAGGACATAGATGATGTTTCCTCTGAATGTGAAAGGAGCTGAGCATTGATGAGACCAGACCTATACAAAAGAAAGAAACCTTCGTCCATTCAAAATATTCTCCAAGTCCTTTTTTTATGCCCATTTCTATATCAGCACAAGGGCTTCACATTTCAGGAGCTGAACTGCATGTTTTAGCCTGCAAGGCTTGGTGACAGGACATTCTTAAAAGTGTGTTTTGTATTCATGGAGTGAGTTAATACCTTCTTTGGAGAGTTTTACTTGCCCTTTATCTGGTTTGTAGGTAGAATTTTTTGCAAACACTCTTGACATATTTTTGATCTTTCCTGCCACCCCAGCTTTCTCTTCCATGATACAAAGCCCTTTCTCAACTCATCTTTCCTACTATTTCTCATGCTATTGCCTTAAACCCTGTCCTTTAAAAGTTATTACAGTTCTGAAAACCAACATAATGCAGTTAAACGGATCTGAATTCAGACTTCCTACAAAGCAAATCTAGGTCTTCAAACCAACTAACTCTTTCTTTTCTTATCCTATCCTTTTTAATGACTTTTTAAAAGGAATCTCTTAAGCAATCTGGCTTTTATCCTATAGCATAGAAACTCATCTTCAGTCTGCAGTTTTAGCTACATCCATAAGTTTTTTTGATTTTGAATGAAGTATCAGAAGCATCCTGTAAACAAAGGTCTTAATGGAGCAATTTTCACAGAATATCATGTTTTACAACATTGTCATTTCCAAGAACATATTTTTAATCTCATGTTTATTCTGAATTAGAAACATAATTAAAGGGACAATCCCCCTTCCTGCTGAAAGATTATAATTTACAATGGTTCAGTACCCATACAGAAGGACTTGTTAAAGGCAGAGTAAGATCACCTTTCATTCTGTTATTCTTTGATTAACATATTCCCCTTAGCTCTAATGTGGATTTTTGTGGATCTGTGTGACAGGGTTTTATTATTTTAATAATGATTTCTGTTATTTGGTTTGAAAAAACCTTATACAATTTTTGATCAGTACACAGCAATTTTTCAGGAAGATTTTAATCATGTTTACAACAGGTCAAGCTTATGAAAAAGTAATAGATTACCTGATTTTTGTCATACTGAGAGGCTATGGAAATTTACTGTTGTATTGATTAAGGACTTCGGCTTCCTGTACAACACAGGTTCCTTTTGTTTCCTGTCTCCAGTCAACACAAAGTACAAGAAACCAGAGATAGTACCATTTGTTGGTACTATCCAACAAATTTATTTTTAAAATCAAATTATATATTAATTTTGATTCTTATTAAATTAACTAGGTAGAGGAAGGGAACCTCATGCATTTTGTCTCCCTCAAGGAAACACAATTCAAATTTGTACAGTTTGTGACCTGCAAATGGAGTGGACACATTTGTTTGTTCTGCTAATGTGATGGTACTGAGGAATGCCAGCACCCACCTGTGTCACAAGAATTGGAAAGCACATGTGATACAGAATGCTACACGGGAAACTTGAGGCAGAGTAAAGATAAAAATAATTTCTGAGTAACTTTCAGAGTACTGCTAGCTAACAGGTGGCTGATTTCTCTCAGAAGTGCACTCTTTGATGCTGAGAGTACAGCTCACAATTTAAGAACTCCTAGTAATTGTTTCAGATTCTTTTGGGATGTTCTCTTTCCCACCACTGAACTGGTTTCACACTGTTGTAGTTCAAGGAAGCCTCTTGTGCTTTGCTTTGACAGTTTTAGACAGAAGAGAGAGTAAAAAAAAAAAGTTAACCCAAGCTGAGCATGGAAACATTTCCTCTACTGTATTTAAGGTCTGATTTCCCCTTACCTCATACTTCCCAGTTCTCTTCTTTTTCAGCCTCAGGGAAGACAAGATAGGGATATGTTCAGAGAACATTTCAGTCTGCCCCTGCTTTAGTGAACGTATGATTATCCAGTTATAACTCACAACAGAAAAAGTTTGGGCTTTCAACAAGTTTAGCATAAATTGCAAAGGTTTATATTTTATTTTTTAATATAACCAGGTGTTATTGTAGAACTAGCTGGGAAAAAATGAATAAGATGTTTGCAAAAAGAATTTGAAATACTTTAAATTTATCTACTGGAGAATAAATTCACATCACATACACAGAGATAGAAATTAAAACTGCCTTCTTTCTGGGGAAATAAAAACAAGGTCCAGTAATTTCTAGACATGGTTCTTCCCCCTTGTGGGAGAAACAACAACATGATAATTTTGTCATACTAGATTCTACAGTTTGGAACCGAATACCTGTAAGAGAGACATGGGTGGATCAAGGATTCTTCTCATTCCTGTAAAGGGCTGATCTGTTAATCTTGCTTGCATAAATAAAATTCTCTGTTTAAAGGAAGACTCCAGGGGTACCATGATGTATTGAATGGGAGAATGAAAGCTCTGTCTTCCAGCTGGAGTAATATAGCTATTTATTAACCAAAGATGATGTTTTCTTTTCCCTTTTCCTTTGCCAAAATAATGATTGTAACCTCCTAGCAAGATGAATAATCAAAGGATGATATAGGCATTAATTTTACAATATGGTACTATCCAAGAATACTCCTAAATGCAGTAATAAAATTTCCTCCTTCTTTTTTTCTTTTGCTAAACTGAAGTGGAAACATCTGAGAAAGAACATTGGTCTGTGTCTCTACAGATAATTTTATATCCTGATTGTTCTGACAGAGAAAATGAATAAAACAGGGTTTTCCCCCACAGAATTTTTATGTTTATAGTTGTATAATTTAAAGAAATCTAAGAAATATGTCTATAGTTCTATGGATCACATTTAATGGAGAATTGATCTTGCTTTTAAGAAAGTCCTAAAACTAGAGTTTTTCAAATAAAAGCAAAATCTTTTGTCATTCCTTAAGTGGTAAACAATAGAGGCTGTAATGGTTCATCCTTCCTTCAGTTTCATTATTGCCTTCCAGCTTCCAGTCTAAAGCTCTTAGCATCATAATTACCTCTTTTGGCTTTTGCAAAATGTCATGGCTCTTGTTTAGTCAATGGATCACATCACACAGGGCTACAGCTTTGCTTTTAAATTCTGTATTAATAGCTGAAATATCTGACAGGCTGAATTATCAGCTTGGCAACAAATTGGTCTCCCTTCTCACATCTCCTGGATTTGCTGTGACTTTGGGAAGCAAGTAGGAGATCTGAAGCCACACATATCTGGATCCAAAGACATGCCTGCTACAAGTGCTCTTAACTTAAGCCGTTCAAGCCCTTTTCCAGACACCTAAACACTCTACTTGCCAATTTCTTATGTTGTAATTAGTCTTAATCATTCATAGCTTTTGTGTCCATGGTGGCCTCACATATAGAAGTACAGTTTGAAGGCAGAGGTTAAATGACATTAGGTAAACTGCTGTATCTGAATAAGGAAGAAAAAACTTCCAATGACAGCCCTCATGTGGGGATTCCAAAGAAGAATAAGTATGGCTATCTTTGCTAGCTGTGTCAAGTAGAATAAAAAATAAATTTTGACCAACAACATTGTTACTCTCCCTATATTCAACATTTCATTCTGCTGAGTTGCTAGGGCATCTATCTGACTTTCACTCTTCCTCC
>VYZT01032577.1:0-11007 GCA_013400735.1 Pomatostomus ruficeps | reverse complement strand
GGCTGTCCTGTGCAGAGCCAGGAGTTGGACTCAATGATTCTGACAGACCCCTTCCAACTCAGCAGATTCGATGATTCTAGGATTCTAGGATTCTTTGGCTGTCCTGTGCAGAGCCAGGAGTTGGACTCAATGATTCTGACAGACCCCTTCCAACTCAGCAGATTCTAGGATTCTAGGATTCTAGGATTCTAGGATTCTAGGATTCTGTTCTAGGGTTCTATAATTAAAATCCATAACTGGATGAGTGAATTAAGTTCATTATTAATTGGACCATTCTGCAAAGAAAGCAGGGAGAAATTTATTTATGGTATATTTAACCATATGTGGGAGAAAGAGGAAATATCCACTGCTCTGAATACGTAAACCATGGCTTTTGTGAAAAGCAACAGTGTTTACCAAGAACTGGTTTTGAAAGCTTTGAAAGAAGTTTCAAAGAAAACTTCTGTGATTCTGATAGAATCCTGTATTGTATAGTAGCTAACAATAAACTTAGAGCATTTAAAATCAAAGACGATTTCTTGTGTCTTTACTCTTTTTCCTATGAGTGATGTGTTTTTGTACAGCCTCCTCTAATTGAGGATAATTAGGATAAACACAAAGACCAGGAAGGATTAAAGGAACAGTAACAGTCAAGAAACCATATTAACCCAATCAGCACAACTCCAGGTCCTGGAATTGGCTACAATTTCAGATGATTAAAGAAGAGGTTTAGATAATTGTCCTTGATGTAAAACCTGTGAAGCTGATGCAACTAAACAAATTCGCTGAGAGGTCACACAAAATAAAAGGCACTATTTCCTCAAGGGGTATAGAACCATTATGGTTTTAAATGAAATTGATAGTGTGGAGACTAAAGAAAGGGATTTGTCACCAAAACACATTAGCTACAGATATATGCACTTTTTAAGAATTACACAGTTTCCCTGTTCCATAGGGAGATGTCAGGGTTCAGAAGAAAACTCGAGAGCATCAGTGAGGCAGTTTCAGCTGTGGGGTGCACGTCCTTGGACTGGGCCAAGGATCTCTGTGGTGTCTCTTGGGTGTTTCTGGACCCTCAGCTCTTGCTCCTGATAACCCTCCTGGAGTTGTACTGGGCCTTATAAGGGTAAAGACGCATCAAGGAATACCTGGTCTCTGACAGGCCACTTCTCCGTCACCCAGAACCAAACAACTGGCTGTCACTGTCACTCATAGTCACCATCTGCCCAATCTGGCTGACTCTTGGTCTTTTCTGAAGCTTCATAGTTATTGACAGGTTGTTTAAGGTCATGATACTCTATTCTGGTAACTAGGTTAGTCCATTGTCCAACAGGGCTAGGTAAAGTTCATGTGTTAACATTGCTGCCAGCAAGGCCCAGTTGCCATGCCACATGCACATACTATGAGATGCAGGGAGTGCACGTAAGTTTGAAATTGGTAAAATTTATCATAGGGTTTTTAAGGACATTTATATAAATATTTTATATAATACATAGTTTCTTTAGCTACATGCAATGCATATATTTACATGCACAAAATATAATATATGGATAGCTATAACTTAAATAAATTATTTAGATGGTTATTTTCAGATAGTTCTATAATAAATATCATGCATTGTTATGATTAGGCATTACAGTTTTGACATATTCATCCCTTCCTCTGCAGTTAGCTACCTGTAGGCAGCTGCATGCATGTGAGGTAATAGCTGAATAATTTGCAAATCCCAATGTATTTTGTAGTTACACAAGTTCCTTATGATTGAGCTTGTATCCTGATGAACCAGAAATCAGACAAAGGGGAAAGAGATATATATGGATGAATGAGAAACTCCTGTCACTACTCAAGTATAAGCACAAAATACACAGAAGGTGGAAGAAAGGTCAGACCACTCGTAATGAAGGTAAAGATGTTGTCAGAGTAAGTAGAAATGAGACAAGGAAGGTCAAGGCCATTCTGGAAATAAATCTGACCAAGGATGTCAAAGATAACAGGAAGGACTTTTTCAAATACATTAATAACAAAAAGAAAACTAAGAATAGCGGGGACGCATTATTAAATGGAGAAGGGACCCTGGTAAAAGAAGACACAGAGAAGGCAGAGTTACTCGATGTCTTCTTTGCATTGCTCTTCACTGACAAGATCAACTGTCAGGGATCTCTGACCGATCTGACCAGGATAAAGGGAAGCTGGAAGGAAAACTTTCTGCTTGTGAAGGAGAATTTGTTTAGAGAAAACCTGGGCAAACTTGACATGCACAAATCCATGGGCCCTGACAGTATGCACTCATAAGTGCTGAAAGACCTGGGAGACACCATAGCTGAGCTGCTCACAATCATCTTTGAAAAGTCATGGTAATCAGGAGAGGTAGCTGAGGACTGGAAGAAAACAAATGTCACTCCAGTCTTCAAAAAGGGCAAAAAAGAGGACCTGGGGAACTACTGTCCAGTCAGCCTCACTTCAATCCTTGAAAGGTGATGGAGCACCTTATTCTGGAGGCCATCTCTATTGACTAGGATGACAAGAAGGTGATCAGCAATAGACAGCATGGATAAAGATAAATCATGCTTGACCAACCTGATTGCCTTCTATGATCAAAACAGCTATATGGGTGGATGGATGGGGGGAGAACTGAATACTGTCTACCTCAACCGTAGCAAAGTTTTCAATGCTTTCTCTCACAATATCCTCACAGGTAACTCAGAAGTGTGGACTGGATGAGCAGACAGTGAGGTGGATTGAGAACTGGCTGAATGTCAGATTGCATAGGGTTGTAATCAGTGGCACAGGGTCTAGTTGGAGGCCTGCCACTAATGGTGTCTCCCAAGGTTCCATACTGGGCCTAGGACTGTTCAACTTCTTCATCAATGACTTGGATGAAGGAACAGAGGCCCCTTCAGCAAGTTCATTGGCAACATAAAGGTGGGAGTAGTGGCCAATACCTCAGAGATCTGTGTAGCCCTTCAGAAGGGCTGCAACAGTCTGGAGAAATGGGCAGAGAAGAATCGTCTGAAATTCAACAAAAGAAAATGTAGGGTCCTGCACCTGAGGAGAAATAATCTCCT
The DNA here is from genome assembly GCA_013400735.1 of Pomatostomus ruficeps. Taxonomy (NCBI): domain Eukaryota; kingdom Metazoa; phylum Chordata; class Aves; order Passeriformes; family Timaliidae; genus Pomatostomus; species Pomatostomus ruficeps. The sequence goes on along the minus strand of VYZT01032577.1, from coordinate 7,963 downwards.
GCATCAGCACAGGCTGGGAGCTGACCTGCTGGGAAGCAGCTCTGTGGAGAAGGACCTGGGGGTCCTGGTAGACAACAATATATCCATGAGTCAGCAGTATGGCCCTGTGGCCAAGAAGGCGGATTGTATCTTGGGATGCTTTAGGAAGAGCATTGCCAGCAGACAGAGGGAAGTCATTCTCTCTTCCTACTCACCCCTGGTGAGGCCACATCTGGATTGCTGTGTCCAGTTCTGGGCTCCTCAGTACAAGAGTGATATGGAGCTCTTGCAGCAAGTCCAGCAGAGGGCAACAAAAGTGACTAAGGGACCAAAGCATCTCTTTTACGAGGAAAGTCTGAGGGAACTGGGCCTGTTTAGCATTGAGAAAAGGCATCTGAGAGGGGACCTCATCAATGTCTATAAGTATCTGAAAGGAGGGTGTCGAGAGCATGGAGCCAGGCTCCTCTTGGTGGTGCTGAGCAATAGCACAAGAGGCAATGGGCAGAAACAGGAAGTTCTACTTGAATAAGAGGAAGTACTTCTTTACTCTGTGGGTGACTGTGCACTGGAACAGATTGCCCAGAGAGGTTGTGGAGTCTCCCTCACTGGAGAGATTCAAGAATACAGTCATGCACCATGTGCTCTGGGATGACCCTGCCTGTGTAGAGAAGTTGGACTAGATGTCCCACTGTGGTCCCTGTAAAGATCTGATTAGTGAGAGCTGTCTCTGCCTGAATTAAGGCACAAACAAGACCATATGCCAATGTCATAATACAGATTTTATTTAACAATATTTGTAAAGTAGAGAGAGAAAAAAAATAGGAAAGTGGAGGAAGAGAGAGAAAGATCAAGCAGCAGGTAATCAACAACCATGGATCCAGCATCACATTCTTCTTCACCTGGGGTTTTCAGTGGCGGGGGTCCTGAGGTCATTCAAAACTTCCGACCTTACCCATTCTCTGATTCTATGATCCTGTGATTCTGTGATTTTATGATTCTGTGAATTTCTTATGAAAATATCAACATCAAAAAGGATTAAGTACAGCTTTAAGCTTTATGAAGCATCAGAGTGAAATTCAAGTAAAATGAAGTTCCTTAGTGATCCTTCACTGAATGCTTTTGTGAATTATTGCTTCTAAAGGTAACAACTAGATGTCTGTGTAGTCAGAGAAATATTAATTAATTAATTATATTAATGGACTCACTAGGAAGCTCCATGTGCATGGATTGGTAATAAGTAAATATAAGCCTCCTGGCCCACACAATCAATATGATTTATTTCTATTCCATCAACAATAGTAAACAGTTAATTTAGGGGGAATGCTTTAATAGTTATCTGAAACATTAGGATGAATTCTTTAAAATAAAGACCCCATTCTGTGAAATAGAATTTGCAACTGTTACACAGATCGTCATAAGATTCTCCTTAGTGGCTTGAGAGTGCTGAGATTCAAGGATTCCCTATAATTATTCTATTACATAAAGTAAGATATATTATTAATACACAGGAAACACAGGATTATCTTGGGTGTCTCTGTCACTACCTCTTCTCTATATCGAGAATTGAAAGTTCTACAACCTACTCTGAAGTTGGGTTGAGGATCTACGTAGTAGAAAATATTTAGACTGATCAGACTAACAGCTATTAGGGGAAGGATTAAACTTCCTGAACAGGTATTGACATTTTGAGCTTCCCTGGAATATCTGAGAAATCTCTCCTGATCTGGCAGACATGCTTTAGAAAATCATCATGCTCCTGAAGCCTCAGCAGACTGGGAAGTAAATTGCCAAAAGGTATCTCAAACTTCATCCTACATTGAAGAAACTGAGTCAAGCTTTAAACTTTTAGATGAAATTCCTTTTCTGAGCCAATAACTGTGCTTACTAAATCTACAGTGACTAAAATAAGAATTTATAGACTTAATGTGCATGTTAAATTCATGTAAATACATGAAATACATGTAAGGACACCTAATTGCAAGTGTCCTAGTTCAAAACAAATCTCATCACTAGATTGAAATTTTCTTTCAAAATACTGGAAGCAACACTGATGTTGCCTTACAGTCCAAGTACTTGGGCACATTGGATTATTGTCTGAGGAGGACACACATATAAGAACAGTTAGTGATGGAATACCTTTGTGTTTAAAGCAAATTATTGTGTAGGTATCTGGCACTGTGGAGGTGAAATTCAAATCTCAAAAACTTTTCATGTTCTCAAACTTATACATCAATTTTCTTCTGAAGAAATTGCTCACAAAATACCTAGAAGTATTGTGATGACAGTGCAGTAGAACAGTACCATAGGAGCACTGTTATAAAGACTGAGCAATAAATAATTTTAAAGTGAAGCCATATTAAATTACCTGGGAAATAATATAGGCATTTTTTTAATATAGGCATTTAAATCATTCAGCAGTTGATTTCTCAACTTTAATGCTCTTTTCATCTTTCATATAGAGAAACTATGTATGATTGTTATTTCTGAGCAATTATATTTGTGTCAGGTTGATGTAGAGTCAACCTGTAGTTTCTAAATTTTTGTTTAAATAAAGGGATTATTTACTTGATTACCACTGCTGGACTTTAGACAAACAGGAAAACAAACAACAAACAGTTTGAATGGTCAGGCACCAAAACCATCTCAGAACAACAAGTTCATAAATAATTTCAACATGGATGACACTTTAATAACAAAAGAAAGCAAAACGTCAAGTACCAGAAAAAAATAAGAAAAAGAAATTTCATGAATTATGACTAGAAGCCTAGAAGAACTTGTATGATCTTTCTTTATATGAAAAATAACACATCTTACTATGCAGAATTGTTATGCATTTTTTGTGTTCTACATATTTATAAATGTATTCATATGATTTATTTAAAACACAGAGCCATTGAATGGAAAATAAATATATAGCTATTAAACCAGCTGTAGATATTTGCAGCATATATGTGCATCTACTGTGAGATGTGAAAAATGACAGAGTTTCTGAATAAAACTCTTGCTTTCAGCTCTTAAGATTTTTCCTACATTCAGCTATTACCCAACTTTAAAATTATTCTGATTTTTTTATCCGCTGTCCTGTGTCTGCAGCCAGCGATAGGAATGTAGTTGTCTGAACCAGAGACTAGCAATTGACAAAAACAGCTCCAGTCTGCAGAGATGAAGTTTTCATCCATGAAAAACATATCAAATTTTCTTCCTTTAAAGAGAAGCATCCCAATATATAAGAACACGTTGTAGGAAGTATAGAGAGAGAGGAAATATGAAATATTTGGGAATGATTGTGGAATGTAAGTTATGAGCTAAAGACATAAAAAGAAGGAATGCATCATAGTGATTTAGAGAAATGAGGAAGGCCATCTTTAAAGGAGGATAGATTCTGAAGGCTGATAGAATTTGATATACTAGACAAGTAGTCTATTCATATTGAATTACAGTGAACATTGAGGATGAGTCAACCTAATTATTTGCCCAGGAGAATTAATGTTTGTAGGAGAAGAGTACACACAGAATTAGGGTATCTAATGACTAATGAGCTTGAGGCTGCTGTAGCCCTATTCATTTGAGGAATTTTGAATTCATAGTACTTCAGTTTCTGCAATATTACAAAAAGAAATCCACTTTCTTACGAAAATGTCGGGTTTCTCTGCTTTTTCTTCAATTTGAAAAGTGGGTTGGAGAAAAACAAACACAGAGTCTAAAACTCTGAATTCCTGAGTAGAACTTTCTTACCTAAATAAGAAAAAATATGGTAAGGGGAAGAGAGCTGTCTGAATCACTGTTTGTCATTAAGAAAACCTGAAAAGTTAAAGCTATGCTCGCTCCCTAGGCTGAACATTTTCCCTTCTATTTAATCTCTTGTCTCGGATTATTGTACATATTTGTTTCTAGAAAATTCCTTTCTCATGTAGTTAGTTTGAAGTGTTGTATCCTGCTCTTGTTGAAAAAAGTTCACACAGCTAAAGCATGAAGAAAAACTTACGCTTCATTTAATTGCTCAGTGTTCTACTTGCTAGAACATGAAGGTGGGATTGATCCGTGAAGCAATTACAAATAATTACTCCTGGTTTCTAAGGCTAATGAGACCAAGATTCTTCCCTAAGAATAAATGTACTTGAATTATGCTGCAATTGCCTGTTCTCCTTAATAGGGCATAACTGACAACTGCTCTTCAATCTGCCCTTGTTTTACCTTATTTTTTCTGGAAGCTAGTAATTTTTTTTCAAAAATTAATGTAATAACAAATTAACAAAACATCTAAACCAAGTAAAATAAAACCAAATAAAACCAAATACAATACAATATAATACAATACAATAAAATAGTAAATTCTCAGAAACCATGCTCTTACAGATCTACTTTATGAAGCAGCTGCACAAATGCTAAGAGTAGCAGAAGGAAGCTAGCAAGTTAAAGAGGAAGTCCCCTTTACCTGCACTTTTATAATGTTAAAGTGGAATGAAATCATGGGTATGGGATCCAGATTCATATGTATATGTATCACTAAAGTGTTAATGTGCTTTAATATCAGCCTGTGTATTTAGATTTCAATTTTTTTTAATTATAATTTTCGGCTCCCATTTTTGAAAATTTATTTTAAATGAATCATATCTTCTAATATTCCTGTGAAATGTGAAATTATTACACCATTTATGAGTGGTACAAGAGATCTGCATGATAAATAACTGCCTAATCATTTAATCATCTGAACTGAAAATAAAACTTGTTAGCATAAAACCAAAACTGCAGTGAATACCACAACTCCCGTGGCAAGTTGGAAAATAATGAGATGTGGTCAAGAAGAGCTGATAGTCTGTTTTTCTCAATGTATATTTCTGGGTGTTGGCCCAGCATTGTTATTAATTTATACATCATTTATAGACCAAGATAACTAAACTGAGATACAGAAAGGACACAGCTTCAAATAAACAAACAGAAAAGAAATACCATGTTTTAAGCATTGTATAAATAATTCAGTTCAGTTCAAGATTTAAAGAAAAAAAAAAGAAAACACTCAGAAGAAGAAAAAGGTTTTAAGAAAATTATTTATAACACAACAGGAGTTAGGGCAGAAATTTCAAAATACAGTATGTCAAGTATTTACATTTAGCTAATAAAATTAACTATGGAATATAATTAAGAAGCATAACTGTATGGCAACAATAAGATAAATAAATCAGAAAGTAATAAAATACTAAAAACATTTTACTTTATTAATTTTGGATAGATTTTAGGTTAGATAAACTGATTACTCTGTGTGTTGCATGAATTGTTTTTCAAAATACCTGTGACCATAGGAACAACTTCAATTTCATGTACATAAACAATCTTTTTCATCTGCGGGAATGAGTATTTCTGAGGAATCAAAAAAGATTGAAACTGTCTATGAAGTTTTGTGTCAGTATATATATTTTTTTTTTTGGCAGAAATGTACTTTGCACACAGTTTTGCTGCAACTTAAGTTGAAAAGCACTACAATCTCAGGAGACTTGGAAATATCTTGACTGTAAACTCAGACTTCTTTAAACATAAAGATACTCATCTCATCTACACTCCCTGAGAGACTTAATGCAGTATGCACATCCAGTCATGCTGACATCATTGAATTTCAAATAAACAATTGAGCAGGAATTTCCCTGCAGATATAGAAATTTTCCTTAACGTGAAGTGGAATGAATGATAGTATAGACTTTCTAAATAGCTTAATGTTGAAACTATTTACTCAGGAAGAGTAACTCCTGATTACTAAATCTGTCTCAGTTTGATTGTTCAGAACAACTCCTGCATTCTGAGGGGATATTCCTGAGAAGTCTTTCTGGAGTTTCACCTCAGGAGAAGAACCTGGAACCTTTCTCTCCATTTTTCAAGTAAGTGCTCCAATCATGAAACTTTATAAAAGCTTGGAACGGTTCTAAAGGGAAAGATAGGTGCAAATGAGGAAATGAATAAGCAAGATAAAGTATTTAGATAATAAATCTCACTTTTGTGAATCTTATTCTAACTGCCAGAATTATAATTATTAGACACTCAAATGCCATTTTCTGTGTAACTTCTGATTAATTAATATGAGAATTCACTTTCTGTAGTTTAAAAAGGAACTGAACAGCTACTCCAGTTTTGTGAAATGTTAACTTTACAGTGAACACTACAAATCTCTAAGCTTGAATTGTTCCATATCTTCCATTATTCTTTCAGCCTTCTTTGTCTACCAACTCATCTGACCATGACTGTGATGTACATTCTTTCTGATATAAAAGGATGTTCCAGCATCTTTGTGACAAGAGTATCCTTTCTCAATCTGTCAAGTTCCTACTATTCTGTGTTCGTTTCTGATGTTTCTGTAAATACATAGTCTGTTATGACTTATAAACCAGCAACTGTTTCCATAGAAACTAATGAGTTTAGTGCTATACCTAAAATGTTTCACATACTGAAGGAGTCCTTGTAGCTTTGATATTGCCCACATTAGCTCACAGCCTAAGAGAAATCTACACATAATAATAATAATACTAATACTACTACTAATAATAATATAGCCAATTGTTCTCATTGAATGGGACAAATGAAAAAAAGCACAGTCAAAAGTGACGAAAAAAAGAGCAGGAGTTAAAATTAATACCCTTGTTTATTAATTGAAAATATTTAATTCTGTGACTTTTCTGGTTAAACCTTAATTGGTTTACTTTAGAGCAATATTTTCTGAAGGGAATATACATACTTATTTGGATGAGACAAGAAGATGGAACTTGGTCTAACCATCTAAATGCTTATATATTTTTAAATAATAATTTTAGTTTTAAGATGGATAAGAATGCCTCAATTCCCTTAAAAATATATATGCTGCATATTTTTATAGCAATTGACATAAAACCAAATCAAAGTTATACAATATATATAGATAATTAAATGAATAAGAAATTTGATTTCAACATTATATAAAATATAATTTATATTTATGCAGATTTTTTTTAAGAACGTGGGCTTTGTCTTTTTGATTGTTTGTGATAATTGCCTTGTTCTTTTTCCACAGAGCTGAACTTAGAGATGTGTTCCAGCATCGGTTTTCATTAGCATACTTAAGCTACTCATCTGTGAATAAATCTGGAAATAAAGAAACGTACAAATACCTTACCCTAATGCTTACTTAAATCAGAGGAAACTGCTTTATTTCCAGCCTCTTTCTAACCCAAGTCAAATTTGAAATAAACACTGCATTTTTCTATTTTACAATTCATTTTCTTTTCTGGAAAGTGTCTTTGTTCTGGATTTAATATTTTGCTAAATCTTCAAAAATAAAACCAGTTCTTATTTTTCCTCCTTCTCAGACCAATTGGAACTATTATAGTTGAAGAGCACTTACTTAAATAAGCTTTTGGTTTCTAGCAAGTCTAAGACATTTTCCATTTCTTTAATAGCTTTCTCCATGTGAAGTGGCTTATTACACTAAGTTCTGTATTTTTCTTGTTCAAACATCTAACATAATAATTTTTCTTTCCATTTATTTACAATTTTTGTGTAATTCAAAATTACTTAGAAGTAATTTCTAACCCGAAGTAACAAATTAGGGTGTTTGTAGGTTGGTTTGTTTGGGTTTTTATAATAATCTTTTTGCTCTCAAATCAGGATGGAAAAAATTATATATAAATAATCTACGTATTTGTAATGTATAAAGGTCCAGCTAAGTGAATATAAGAATTTTTAAGAATTGTTATTTCTTTGTCGTACACATGCACAAGAAAACATATGGGACCTGCATAAAACCTGGGCACTCTACCAAGTTTGTGTAAATAATATTTTATTACCTAGAAAGTATAAGATATATTTCTGAGGTGAGGGAAGGTAAGAAAGAAATAGGTGAAAAGTAGAGGTCTAACTACTTCACCTAGAAATTGCTCACACATGTAAAAGACTGAACAGAAGAATCTAGTCTGCACTGAGGGTTTCAAAGCCAAACAAAATTAGAACATCACTAGACTATTAT
>VYZT01032575.1:60530-145871 GCA_013400735.1 Pomatostomus ruficeps | reverse complement strand
AGCAAAGTCGGTGGCTAACAAAGAGAAAAACCACACCAAAACCATGTTAGCATGTTTCACAGACACAATCAGCCTAAATTCATCTAAGTCTTCAAAAGTATCAAAAATACTTTTTTTCCCACCAGTTTTCTAAATTATTTGTGATAGTACTTTCCTGGACCAGAGAAACATCCCTCTTTCACTTCCACACCATAACAGTGGCTCAGAAGCAGAGAAGTGGTGGCATCACATTCCAGCCAGGACACAAGTCCTGGCTTTCACTTCATTTGGTTTTGGCAAAAAAGGCAGATGGTATTTAGATGCTTTCAGAAACAGAAGGGTTAAGCAAATAAAATTCTCCTCTAAGGTGTCTGGAGCTCTGTGTTAACTCTCACTGACTGTGAGGCCTGCTCTGTTAGGGCTGTTTCATCTGTAAGTTTATATGCCTTAAAATAACTCCGTTCTTAAGCTTATAAATAAAAGAACAGAAAATAAAATCCGGCCCAACAGAGTGCTCATGGTTTTTTAATTTGCAAAAACAGGTTGATACCAGTTCGGGTTGTTTCTAAACCACAGCAAGTTCTCAAATAAATCATTGGGGAAGATTCCACTCATTCCCAGGTGCCTTACCTATGTATTTGTTTTCTTCTGGAAGGTGTAAATCTTGATTTAGCTCAAAGTCACTGTCCCATAAATCGCTCCAGTACTTGTCAATATCTGTTAAAAACCATGAAATGCATTAGTTCAACAGGAAGGTAAGGCCATCCTATTTCCAGACCTCTTTTCCCAATCTCCATAGAGATTCACGGTACCACAGGAGTTTCTTAATGTCACCCCATTCATCAGCACTCTTTCTAAATCTCTTCCTACAAAATCTTCTGGAGCAGGACTGAAGCAGTCCTATTAAAAAGCAAATGAAGTCTGCCTCACTAACCCAGCTCCCACCTCACCCTGTGCCCCATTGTTGGTGTTCTTTCCCCTGAATGGCAGCCAAGTGCAGCTCACGGGGCCCTCCCCTCCCGAAATAACTGCAGGCTGGGGAGTGGGGATCAGCTGGCACCAGACAAAGAGCATTTACTGAGTGGCACAGGGACTAATGGGGAGCTCAGTAAAGCACTGGGGATTCACTTCCCTGCTTCCAGGCACTTGCATTCTGCGTTGTCACCCTTCCACCTCCTCTAATGCAGGGATCAGACATTCTCAGCTCCTGCGGCTGCTTTACCTTCCACGCTGTACTGGGTGCCAAACCACTTCTCTTTGAGGTGACACTGGCCTTCGTTGGCAGCAGACAGCAAAACCAGGTTGGCTCTCTGAGGGCTGAGCTGGTTCAGGGCATCAGCAATGATCTACAAGTTCCAGACAGTATTTCAGTTCAAGTGCAGCTCTGACTGCCTGACCCAGCAAAGACTTGTCAATGGGAAAGTAGGAAGAACAAGACATAAGAAGCTTACAAAAGAGATTTGCTTTCTGAACACACAAAGTGTTTCAATTAATACAAAACCTGTGCCTGCATTATGCTTAATTACAAATGCCTATACACATGCCTGTATTACACAGTATGCACATGTTTTCCTTACGTCAAAACATATAATCAGAGTTCAAAGAGTATTTACCTCAGGCTTGTATTCAAACAACAGCTGGTCTCCTGTCAGAAAATCCTCCTTCTGAAACAACTGCATGTTCTCACAAAGGTTTTCCACATAGTCAACTGGATCTGTCTGCAAGCAAAGAAATAAAGCTATTTGCCACATAATTAGAAACCCAAGATATCAATTTTCTGTTCTGAGAAGAGCTTGACTATTCAGGTATGTTGAGCATGAGTAGGATGCTGTGCTTGTTACAGCATTTAGTTTTAGTTATTAAATTAAATGTATTTCATAACCATATCTAATGTTCCGTCTCCTCTGAGAATCCTGAAATTTCAGACAAATCATCTTTGTAGAAGTAACCTTGATTATGCAGTTTACAGTCCTGGAATCCATGAAGTTAAAGAGCCAGCAGAATGCACTCCTTGCCTCCAGGGGACACAAGCAGAGCCCTGCAACAATTCCAGATTTAAAGTGACGTGGAAAGCACAAGGCAAGGAGCTGCTGCTGCTGCTGCACGAGTACCTCTGGCTCTGCTCCTTTCCCGAGGCCCCTGCCTGGACATGAAATACACGCGGCCTTTCAGCAGGGTAAGGCTGCCGAGGGGACCAGGCTGCTCAGCTTCTTGCTGAGCGCTTTTGGGGTTTTGGCACCAGCACATTCTGGGTCAGACAGAGAGCACAGTGCACCTGAAAAGAGGTGAGTTTGACACATCTGTGTCTTGTGAATGTAGTGGGAGACATGCCCAAGGATTTCTTAAGGCGCTGTACACCTGAGGAAACCTCTCCTGGGCACCCCCTAACCACTTATCCCCAGCCCTGCCTCTGAGACCACCATTCCTCAGCACAGCTCTATGCACCGAGCAGGAAACTGGGGAGCCACGACTAAGTCATTCTTCTGTCCCTGTGATTCACAACCCTGCCACAAAAGCACACACAAATCCATGTTCCTGCTGTACACAGTATTTGTATGGATGGATTTGTTTTCCCAAAAGGAAATCTTAGTGCCATTCAAAGAAAAAAAACACATCACCCAATAAGAAGCAGAACATGGCTGAATGTAGTAGGAGTAAGAAAGTCAAAACTGAAAAAGAGCCCACCTAGCAGGTAAGGAATGAAAAATCAACATTTAATTCTGTTAGGGAAAGAGTCTCAATATTTCTCTGCCTAGAACACAACTTTCAGCAAAATACAGCCTCATTAAGTGCACAATGTATTTCTTCTCAAATAGAACTTGGAAAATGTGTTTCAAAATTAAAAAGTAATCCTTTTCATGGTTTACCTATGACAGAACAATGGATAAATACCTGTTCCTGGTAGTGGAATTCATTAGCTTCAATCTTTTGTATTTCTTCCCATATTCTGCAAAGGAGGAAGATAATAAAAGTGGATTTTCTCCATTATTCCCCAACATTTACCAAGAATCTTAAAAAAGGAGTCTTCTAGGAAAGGCATCAATGGTGAGATCAGTGATTCATTCAAATACAAGACACAGAAGCCAGTATTAAATGTACTTCCCAAAATGGCATTTCTCAGAACTGGCAGAAAGTTCTTCTGTTTTCCAAAGAGGAAGAGAGTTAACTAACTACAGAGAGTCAGAAGCTGATACCAAATTAATGTAAAGGCTAACACCAGAACACCACAGTCCTGGCTTCATCAGACCTGGCTCAACAAATTCATTTAAAATGAACTCAAAACTGCACCTGACATCCACACTAGTTCAGCTTACTAAACTTAAGGGATCAGATCACGGTAAGTCAAACTAAAAGCACCAAGAAACAAACATAAACATTTAGAAAATTCCTTTTTAAACTTTTAAACTGACATGTTTTCCACACAAGCTTTACTAGTGATCACCAGTAACTCCACAAAAAGTGCAAACACTGCAAATAACAGGATAATGGAGAAGGACAACACCACAAACACCTGCTGGAGTGGCAGACACTTGCCTTTGATCTGGCCCCCTTTTCTGCAGCATCTTCACGTACTGGAACACCACGTGGGCCACCTGCAGCCAGGAAGGAACAGATTCAGTCTGCCAGGCATTGGGGAAACAGCAGGAGAAACAAGCTGTGGGAAACCATACCTCGTAGAAGTGCTTGTAACCTTCATCAGTCAAAGTCACAGAAATGCTGAAGATGGAGTAAGTGGAGTTCTGTTCAAACCCTGTCTCTCCATTTCCTCCATACAACGCAAGGGCCCAAAACCTATGGAAGAGTTAGAGGCACTTATTAATTAATCATTTCAGCTTTGTTTGAGCCTAGTTACAGGCAGCACATCACAGCTTTATTTCACTGGCTTTCAATCCCTTTACACTTTACACAAAGCTTTTCCAGCTTGAGGATGTGAACCTCAGGATACAGAATTTAAGAAAAACAGTGAAAAAGCAAAGTTATCTTTTGGAGATCTCAAAGACCAGTCACAGATACTGCTGATCCATGAATCACAGATAAAAAACCCATTGATTTCTTATTTGGGTTTATCATCAACTTACAGAATACCACTACAAAACACTCACACAAAAAGGCAGGCTTGGCCTGCTTTCATAGCTACAGAAAATAGAAATACACAAAATAGAGTTTATCTGTATTTGAATGAGATCAAAGCATTTAATAACCATGCTTAAAAACCACATACTTTTTCCTAAGGAAAGAAAGAACACTCCCTTTGCCTTCATGTCCCACCAGCCAGGAAATATAATGAAGAGGCTTCACCCTAAGAGAAAGTTTGAAGGAGATTAGATGCCAGGAGGTAACACATTTCACAGAAAGAATTCAAATCACTGGGCTAATGACTAAAATACGTCTCTTTCTTCATGGCAAGTTTTGCATTTTCAGGCAGAATTAGGATAATAAGCTAGAAGTGTGGGAGTTCAGAACATAAAGACTGATCTGAGTCAGTGAGGAAAGGGAACCATATCTGCACCAGTTTAATTCATTTTTAAAATGCCCCCCTGGCTGAACCAAAGTAATCTGTTAGACAAGTAAATGAGATTCTTTGGTTTGTCGTGAAAGTCAATAAATCATTCACAGCATAAGCACGGCAGAAGTAAAATGCAGCACAGTGTACCTGTAATACTGTTCTTGTGGGGGAAGTGCCCAAGTGATGGTCAATGAATGAACCTTCCTGATTGGAACAACTGGACACAAATAAATTGATTAATGATAAATATACACGACGAGACAGAGATAAGGAATTTTACATAATGCAGAAAGAATAGTTAAAAGCTATTCAAAACCACACACAATTACTCTACAAACTATCTGGATCACCCAGAGAAAATTTCTTTCAGTATTCAGGTATTCAAAACATTTCAATCTATTTCACTCACCTCTGTAGAGCTTGTGAAATTCTGGTGTGTCGAAAGGCTGAGTCAGGTGGCCAAAGCTGGGTTTGGGCAAACCACTTGAAAGCAAAATGGAAGTGTGATGTTACTGGCAGGGGTTCAAGGCTACACTGGATATTCAAAGGCATCAGGGCTCTGCAGGACACCGGAGAGGCTGGAAATGGCCCTTTCCCAAGGGGGCAGCCCAGCATCCCCCAGCCCCGGGAGGTGCCCTGGGAGGCAGCAACGAACCAAGACGTGGATACCACACCAACACCTCCCCTTCCTTCTGGACAAGGCAGCAACAGCACAGAACTTGCTTCTGTACAGCCCAGTACGGCAAACAACCTCCTGCGTGCACCCCAGACCCAAGGAACCCTCGCGGGTTCCCTTGTGGGGCAGCAATGAGGAGGGGGTGGCCAGGACAGACAAATGTGTCCCTGAATGGCATCAGGCTCTCACAAGAGCATTTCCAAGCACCACAGAAACAAACATCTTGCAAAAGCAGAAAATGGAAGGGGAAATAAAATTTCAAGTTAGCAAAGCTTTTGCAGAACCCCTTTTTTAGAGAGCACATATGTTGTCCTGAGTTTTGCAGTTTTTCAATGTTTCTCTTTGCTGTGATACTTTCTCAGGCATGCTGTTGTAAACATGGCCATGTTTTTGCTAACTGTCCTTGTTGTTTTCATTCCATTCTCCTAGGCGGAGAAATGTGATGGATTTATGCTTTAACCAGTGTGATTGAGAGGTGGTAATTTCTACCTCCAATCCACAGTGATTTCTAAGAACATATAAATAAAGGTCAGAGGCTTCTGCCCTCTCCTTTTGCCCTCTTTCTTTGGCCTCTCCTTTTGCTCGCCCATTTGGCTCTCTCATTTGGCTCTCCTTTTTGGCTCCTCGGCCTGGTCGGCTACGTGTGTTTGTGTCCGTGCAGTGCAGGGACATCCACACACATTCAAGTGAACCATTAAAAGAAGATTGATTTCTAACCCATTGCCACCCTGATGATGACACTTAAATTCCAGATATGGTGTTAATTAATTTTGCTTCTAATTATTTTTGACACAAAGCAAAGATAAGCAATGTGAAATGATAATCTAGGTTTGAATGATTTATCATAAAATCAAGGCATCAGCACATATTAAGAAAACACTGCTTCAAGTTAGCACCACACAGCTCACAGCCTAAATAATTAAGTAGAAGCAAAGTCTTCCTGGAACAATTAATGCTGGTCTTTAATTCTAGAAGTTGCCTTTTTTTTTTCCAGATAAGAATGTTAATTAACAAACGGTAATTTCCTTTGTTCCTCCAGTAAGGGATTTTTTTAATGTCATTTTAAGAACAGATAGTTTTATCATCTGCAATGTCTTTAAGCATCAAATGAATCTTACTTATTTGGGATCTCAGAGAAGATTTCTGTCACCCACTTTTCCAATGTATCCAGTGTTTCTGAAAAAGAGAGAAGAAAGACAGAAATGCAGTTTCATTAAGATCTAAGACCAATTATCTTATCTCACCAGTTCAGTTATTTCAAAGAGGCTGCAAGTCAGTGTATTTGAAAATTGCAGAGTTCTAAATTATAAACTTCAAAGCTGCTGGTTTGAGCCAAGTCTTAACATTGGCTGAGCTGTATCGTGGTCATAGCTCTGGGTTTGTACTTAATGCTCAAATCCCAGGCTGACACAACTGGGATTTGAAGTTCAGGACTGTCTGGAGTGACTGTGAGAAGGAATTCCTGTCTTGGGGATCTACAAAATCACCAGTACTTGCAACTCATTCCACCACTCTCCAGATCACACACAGGAGTTTTCCCACTCAAACGCAGTCCTGCAGTGCTAAGGACTCCTTCTCCCCATCCTCTTTCCTAAGGGAAATTACTCAAGAACCAGAAGTTTAAGAGTTTTTAAAATAAAAAACTTGGAAATTGCTTGTTTAAGCAGGCATTCTGAATTCCCAAAGTGATGCTGCATATGTAAACAACAGCAATAAAAAAGGCTGGATGGAGTAGTGGGAGGATTCGCTGTTGGTTTTGTTTTAACAGAGAAGGGAACACAAAGCTGACCTGGCTGGTTATCAGTTACCACCATTTTCTTCCCAATCACCACAGGAAATATTACAATCCATCACAGGGTTAGTGACTATTCAAGAGGCATTCAGCACCCTAAGTACTTTACTGTCTAGACCAAAATTAAAAGCAAAGGAGAAGAAAAGAAAGAGTGCCTCTATTATTACCATCTCCACTTTAGAGATGGGAATTGCAATCAGTTTTAGCATTCAACAAACCCCCTCCCTAAACACAAACTAACTTGAATAACTTCTTCGAAATGTGTTTCTTCTGTTTCAGCAGAAGCAACCCATAGGTCTGCAGTTCTCTGCTGAAATAAAACCCAAATCCATTTGCATAGAATTTTTCAGGCTATGGGGAAAAAAAATAGAACCTCTACTCCTCTTGGACACACAAGACAACTCGGAGATTCAGTCTCAGTCTCCCCATCACTTGCTGTGGGGTTTCATTGGTGATGACAGAGAAATCAGCAGCGTTAATTCATTTAAGTGGTCTGACTCTTCATTGGTACAAGATGATTTCTGAAGTGTTATCTTTGAGACTTTCCCTTCTGTGTTAGAATGGAACCCATTCAACAGCTTCAGTTAAAGGTTTCTCAGGAAGTGGCAGGATGACAACAACCCAGCACAATTGCTCAGGTCTTGTTTCATTTGGAAACCAGGCTAAAATCTACATATAAATGCCCTCTGCAGGACTGGACAAGCCACTAGACTGGCTTGGGCTACAGCTGGACTGGTTCCAGGAGCACTACACCAGCAGCAAGGAGGCTGTTTTTAAGGAGCAACTGCTGTTACCTTTAGACTGGACAACCAAAGTCATGTAGTGAGCAGAGTAATGGCGCTGCCAGAATTCCCTCAGCCTGGTGTAGGTGTCGATGTTGTTCATTTTGGGCTCGTGTTTGAGCGTATCTGCATTACCTGCAAACATCAAAGGGGAGGCAGGGTTAGTTACCCACACGGTGGTTACAGCAAGGCCACACATACTGAGAATTTCCTTTCCTCCCCAGGCGTAGTCATGGTAAAGCACATTAAAAATACCCAACAGAAAATTGGAGTTAAAGGAGTGTTAAGTGAAATTTGGTATCTTCTGATTTCTGGTTGTTATCCTAAGGACAGCTGATATTTCTATGAGGAGGAAGGACAGAGTCCTCTGCATTCTCAGATCTCCCACAGGGTGCACAGCTCACTGTGTGCTGCCAGCTATTCCCTCACCAATGGAGCTTCCAGAACAGCAGAGGGAAAAGAGGAGGAAATATGATGTTCAGTGTATGTCACCACAGAAATTTAAAACAATGAGCTACATTTCAAAGCTGGGTAACTCTAATACCCATCACACTGCTCTTTACACACGCACCAGCACCACAAGGGTGAGGGAGCGCAGACTGGATTGTCCAAGAGAAGGACACCTTTCCATTCTGCTCCCCTCACATGGCTGTGAAGGTTCAACTCCTGGAAGTTCAACAGCAAATTATTTACTTTGAAAAGCCTCCTTAGACATAAAACCAGAAATAATTTCTTTTTCCAGGAAATTCTAATAGCAAAAAACCCATGGAGATGACTCAGAGAGCACCATCTATGTTAACAAAAGTTCCATGATTATACACCTCGGGCAGCCCAGCTTTAACATCAGCAAAAAGCAGTACCAGAATGGAAGATATCTTAAAAAGGAGACAGCTGCTTTTATTCCCAACCATTTTACTGTAAAATGGAAAATTCCTCTAATTCTTCTGGACAAGGCTAATGGTTGCTGTGATATGATAGTTCATGTTAGGGCACCTAACCACTCAAACTTCCAAGTGGTTAAAAGTTTAGGTTATCACTACCATTTTATAGCAGGAAATTCAGGACTTACCCCAAAAAAATTTCTTCATAGGATGTCCAGGCCTGGCAAGACTCCCAAATAACATCTCCTTTCTGTTTGCATCAGAGGGCCTTGCTAGCTGATACTCTGTTAATTTAAAGAATTTGCAGTGGCATGCATCAAAGTTTGAGGTCATGTTCCCACAAAACAAAGCACAAATCCCAGCCAAACTGAAAAGGAGACATACCACACAGATGAAGCCTGGAATTTCTTTTAATATGTGATGAAGTAGTGAAATAGGATTAGAAAGAGGACTTGCTAGCAGTGAAAAAAATATAATAGAGGAGGAAAAACGTAGCTCATTGCTGGGAAGTAAAGAAAGGGATAAGAAGGAAAAGCCTGTAAAGCCCCAGCTTGTCCTGTCTGAATATGTTAAGTTCAATGGGGACAAAAGGCCATCAATATTATACAGGATCAGGCTCTGCAATAGGAGCCAGAGAACAATCACAAACCTGCTTCTACCATACATCACACAGAACAACCTCTAGTCTAATAACGAAATAAGAAATTGAAAGGTGAGCAAGATAGTTTCCAAAAATGCCGTTTTACAACCACTTTACATTAATCTAAATAAAGGGCTCTGCCAAGATCAAGGATTCACCTTCCTGAACTGCATTTTCCTGTTCCTGTTTTGCTGGTGATAAGAAACATGGAGAGCAGAGCTGTAAACTAATTCTTCTGGCTGGGTTCTCCTGCAGCCAGTTCAGCGAGCTGACACCATTTACTGGGCAGCACATTACCCCAGGGTCACTGCAAGGGAAGGACTCGTTCTGCACCATGAGGGTGGAAAATGGCTGGAGCTGCTGAAGAACCACACCTTAACTCAAAGGCAGGCCCTTGTTTACACTGACTTTAATCTAAATTCAAAGATCAAATCGCCCACTTTTCCCTGCCAGAAGACAGATAAAGAAAATGACTTGGAATAAATATTTCAACCAGTTGGGATACCTGCTAATAACATTTTTTTCCTAAAACAGTGATGTTTTATAGGCAGTCTGGGAGTATTCATTACATATTTGAAAATCAACACTCCACTTACTTTTATACCTGGTTTAATTTCTTTCTGGGAAGTGACTTTTTGTAACTCAGGTGTTAGAATAAGGAGACAAGTAAAATCACCTCAGCTTGTTGTATTAACACTGCACAGGGCTGGAGAGAGCACTGGGGCTGTGCCGGAGCTAAAGGCATTTTGTTCACTGCAGAGCACCCACACGCTCATGTAACTGCCAAACCACTTCAGATTATTAATGTCTAATTAATGAAAATGTGAGGGTAAACTCTCGCAGTGCTGGCACTACATCCAGCCTTTCTCCCCTAAAAGCCGTTGATGTCCACAAAACTTCAGGAATTTAATCTCTCTGATGAGTTAGGTGACCCTGAAGTGCTCAGAAGGGCAGTCCAACATGGAAACAAACAGTGTTACAAAGTAGGTTTTGTTTCAAGAAGATGGGCCAAACACACAGGAAGAGATTCTCTTACTTACCACTGTCCACAGCCTCCACTTCTCGATCTATTGCATCCCTGATCATTAATGGGTGAATAAAGAATTGTGCCCACCTACAGAACAGAAGAATTCATATACTTGTCTATATACTGTGTCTATTGAGCTAGGGCAAAAACACAGCAATTAAATACAACATCAATTATTTTGATTTATAAAGTTGTTTGTCTTGCTACAGGCTACGTCACTCCTGACTTGAAAGTCTTAAAGGAAGATGAAAGCCATCAGAAACCAAAGGGCAGGGCTCCCCAGCTCCACAGAGCGGGACTGAATTGGTTGGATTCAGCAGGATACGGCACTAATGGGTGCAGGATTATCTGCCTTTAGATGCTAAGAATGATCATCCCAGATGAGACCAGTGATCCACCACTGGATCTGATAGGGACCAGTACCAGATGCTTCAGAGGAAATGCCCAGTTCTTCCTCAGGAACAACACGGCCACAGGGAAGGTTTCTTCCTAACCCCAGGAAACAAACTGTCATGAAACACAAGTTTCTATACACCCATGACAATTTTATTATCTACTACATAACTCAGTGTTGTCATCCAAATAAATTTCTTCTGTATCCACAGAGAGCAGAGCACTGGAAAGGGACAGATCTGCAGTGTGTGGAAACTCTGCAGAAGGCTGCTAGAGAATCTAATAGTTCTGTTTCCTGAGGTTTTTAAATGAAAAATTGAACGGGCTGAAGCAAAAGGTTAAGAGTAGTAAAAGGTTAAAAAGCAATATATTCCTGACAGATTTCTAGGGCTAGAAGATCTACTACGCTAAAGACAATGAAAGGTGATGTCTTTCCATTTCTTCAGATCCACAAGTGCGTGAATGAGCAGAATTCTTCCTCAGCACCCATTTATCTCCTTTGTATGAGAAGCTGTTCTACAGAACTCCTAATTTCTGCTTTCCTCTGCACTAAGCAAGCTGTTGTGGCAGACTGCAATCACATTTTTTTGATTCTTTCACACTTCCAAACATCTAAAAAAGCTGGTTTAATCTGCAAATTGAAGTTGAAATTGGCCTAGTAAAGTAAAAATTAGGTTATACTTGGAAAAATGTGCAAACACTTGCTCTCAGTGTCCAAGTAAACTTGCAGTGGAGCCCACTCTCCTCCTGAGATATTTTATGGCATCAAGAATATTCAGCTATGCCCTCATGAATGAGAAATTCCTCTCACTAAAGAAAACCAGGCCAACCAGTGGAGCTCTGTTGTTCCAACAGCACAAAAGAACAAGTTAAGCACTTTCTGGCAAAAGATACATTCAGCAGTGAATAACCTGCACTGGGTTAAATGTTTCCTTTTGAGACACACAATGTACCACAACTTTGAAGGCTGCCTGAAACAAACTAACAACAATTTAGAAAAAACAGTAACTCTATCAGGACAGCTATTTCAAAGAGTGAGTCACTGGGAGTCGGGGAGCACTTCCCCTCTGATCAGTTGTCACATTGCAAAACATTTCTCCTGTCACCAATGCTCCTGGTTTAAGAGTGCCAAAACAATCAAAGAGCTGCATGCATAAAGACTTAAACATGGGTCCTACATAATCCTACAGCAAAAAACCAGCGACATATCCACAGGGAAACAGCATTTCCCTATTCAGTGTCACTGCTGTAGTGTAGGTAGCTATGGAAGTCCAGCAACAGCCTTGATCACCCCAAAATGAAGAACTGGACAGCTACACCCAAGCTCCTGAGGCACATACAGATGTTAATTAACACCTAATCACCATTCATACGAAGTTACCTATCCAGGGCTTCTTTGAAGTACTTCCTCTGCACATCAAACTGGAACACTGTCCTCTCACAGTCCGTCGAGGCGTTGTCACCGCCCCCGTGCTTCTTCAGGAACGCATCAAACCCGTTCTCATCTGGGTACTTCAAACTGCCCATAAACACCACTGCAACAAAACATCACCAACAGTGCCAAGATGGCATTGATTTGTTATTCTTAACTGCAGCTACAGCAACCCCTCTATGACTGACCCACTGCTCACAGGCAGGGGAAACTCCTGAACACCAACAGCCTGGGTGATCTGCCCAGCAGTCGCTGTAGTTTGCCTCTGACTGCGCCCTCCCAGGCAGGCCTGGCCTCAACCAGGCAAGAACAGGATTTTGAGACACATCTGATTAAAAACTTCACGTGGTTTCTGTGTCCTCATTACTAATTCATCACCCTTTACTAGGAGACAAAGGTCTGTAGCTCCAGCCTGGTTTATAAAGCCACCAGTAACATAATTCCCCTCAATTTAAAGGGTAACAAATAGTGTTGATACCGGCTAACGCACAGCTTACCAAAGGGCATGAGACACCTTCTCCCATATTAAGAATTCCTTACTAAGTCAGTATTTGTATAAAATCACAAGCTCATGGAAATTAATCCTCTAACAGCCAAATTAGGAAATGATGCTAAATACTTCAGAAATGCAGAGCTACATAGCACCCATTCTGCACTGAAGCTGGAGAAGATGAAATAGGAGCAGATACATACTATGTTCCAGGAAGTGTGCTAATCCAGGCAGATCTTCAGGATCAGAGAAGCTGCCAACAGCAACACAGAGGGCTGCTGCAGACTAGAGAAAATACAACATTCTCAGTAAAAGCTGCTTCAAGAAACACCTCAGGAAAATGACAAGTACAAGATGAATCAGTTGGGACAGGCACAATAAAAAGATCTTGTCTGAATGCCTAATCACAAGGTTTCAGACCTCAAGAAAGCTCACCATATATTTTTGCACCCTACAGCTTTAAGTACATACCTGCTTTTCTGAACAACCTCTCTTTCTCGTCTCTTCCTTTTCAGCCAGCTCTTCTAATTCACTGTCATCAGAATCATTGAAATCCTCATTATCTCCATCACTGTCCTCACTCTCATCCCCCTCATCACAGTCCTCATCATCTTCTCTACCATCTTCGATCTCAGCTCCGGAGTCATCATATTCATCACTTCCCTCTTCAGAATCATCATCATCATTATCCTCCTCCTCCTCTGAAGATGTTGGGGCACCATCCAAGTAATTCAAATCGGAAATCAAAAGTGCACATAAGCCATTCTGCAGTTTGATATACCTGAAAGAAATATTATGTGCAGTGAGTATGTTCATTTCCTAAGTCTGAATTTTCAGAACTGCAAAAATTCCATTATTTCCTGTAATACTTTGAGAGTAATTTCCTAGTGAAAATCTAATGGTAGCCAAGACTGTGAGCAGTTGTATAGTAGGAAAGTAAAACATTCTTCTGCTATTCAACAGCTCTAGGAATAAGCAGCAATTCAGGACAGTAGCAGAAGCCCTTCTCCCCATAAGGTCAAGCTCACTGATTTCGGCTTTTATTTCTCTCTTTGTGAAACATTTAAGCTATTAGCACTCACTTCATGCACTCAGAACAGGCAAAACCAGACTTCAATCGTCTGTTACGGCTGTCAGGCTCTTGGAAAGAGATATTATGTGACAGAATGAAGATCTTAGTCTTTGCTTCTGAGTAGACCCCAGAGCATTTGATGTGATTTGTTTTCGTCAATGGTTTCTGTTAAATGGGGTCTGCAGATGTAGCAGGCAAGTGTTAGAAAGGAGCTCTGCAGAACAAGTCTCAGGGAACTGGCTGGGCTCCTATCAAGAAGCAATAAACAGTTCTCTGTGTTTATACATGCACAGAGGTTTTTACACATGTGTGTATATATATAAATAAAGCCCCACAAGCCCTCTGTGCAGCACCCTTCTCCAACTTTTCACACTGAGGACTGCAAGCACCAATGCTCTGCACTACAAGAGCCCTCATTAATATTCATTTACCATCAAGTCTGGAATAGAGACACAATTTGTCAAATTAGCCGGAGCACCCCTGCCAGGAGCTTGCACTGGCTAATACACCAGCTGCAGAAAGGAAGGAATGCTGGGTCCAGAAAATACTTCATCCATCCTAAAAACTAGTGTGATAGAGACCTGTGGTATCTCATCCAGCAAAAAACCAATAAACAAAGCAAGCTGGAATAAAACAAACCCATGGTCACATCCCACGCTCCCAGAAAAATCTGAGTTGCTGAGCACAGAATCACAGAATAGTCTTTGTTGAAAGGGGCCTTCAGAGGTCATCTAGTCCAACCCCCGAGTTCATACCAGGTCAGAACCTTGCAATGTGGACACAGCTCTTGGACTACCAAGTCTATGAAAAAGGCTAATGAACAAATGTCTAATAGCTCTGCTAAGGTTATGACTCAGGACCAGTCATCCAAGGGGAAGTGACAGTGCTTAATCTGGGCCAGGGTTACACGACCATGAACACACCCAGTCTCCTTGCTGCAGGACTGCTGAGCAGCACAAATCTGCTGCAATCAAAAGCACAACTGCATTTTGACTCGTTCCAACTACAGCACAGAGTGTAACTTGCAGGGATGCTCTGAGGAGCTGCAGGAGGCACAGACAGTGCTGGATCCATGCCCACGTCTGGGAACAAAGTTAATCCTCCTGCACTCTGAGAGCACGTTTGCTAACCATTCCTATCAGGTACATGTGGAATACAGCTCTCCTGAATGTAAAAAACACACACTGCACACGTGGGTGCTTCAGCCTCCGGGCAGTTCAGAGCCAAAGTCCCAGACAGCAGCTTCCAGCACAACCAGCACCTCCTTCTCCCCCAGACACAACTCTGCTCTGCAGGTTTTCACAGCTCCTGGAGAACCCCGGCCTCCCAGGGAGCAGCAGGCACTGGTGGAAAGCAGAGAACAGAATGGGGCTAATCTTCCCAAGGAACAATGTGCCATAAAGCTGTTCAGCCAGGTGTATCCAGCGGCTCCTGTTGCTCCTTTCCACACAGCCCCATTAAGCAAATGCAGCAGATTATACTAATTTTACTTTGCTCATCTGGAGGCTCGTGGGTGTTGCGCACAGGACAGAAAGCTCCCAGCAGCAAGGACACGGTTGAACCACGGCGCTGTTGGAGGCTCTCGGATTTCACTCCAGGATGATCCACAACAGCTTAGGTTATACTGAGCACAGGCACCACTGACACAGGTGTTCTTTACTTTTTCCATGTTTCAGTCCAATGGAAAAGGACAAACGTAACTAATATCCACGAGTATGCAAAATACCGTACAAAAATGCAATCACATCAGGTAGAAACAGAAGCAAGCACAGTCCAATTGCTTTTTTGAAGGACTATGCAGCATTGATGCAAATAAGGCTTAATTGTAAAATAAAAATAAAATTCTTAAAAATACCGTTCAGACCTCCTGAATAAGTTTAAACAGGATTGTTCTCACACAAAGTTTTTTCTTATATTAATGGCAATTGTTTAGAAGTTAATATTGAAATACATATCAGTGCATGGTAAACACTGAGAGAAATGCTTTAATTTCCCAAATTACAAGAAATACAAGATCATGAAATTCCATATACAGATAAATGTAAACAAAACATACATTTTTGGCAAATATAACTACACAGTTACAGCTCTAATGAGCCAACCTAAGTTTTATAATGACAAATATTTTGTCTGAACAAACCCGCGTCTGAAAATACATCCTGCAATCTCTGTCAGAGCTCTTCTGGTTTTGTGATTGGTATTTCAGAAGGCAAAATATGCCATTTTCCATTAAGACTGAATTCACCAGACAGACACTAAACCCACTGTGACTGGACTGCAGCACACATCACTGATGTGTGAAGAGGTGGAAGTGTGCCAGCATCATCACATCGCCTGCCAGGACACTCCCTCAGGAGGTCTGGGACATCACACCTGGCCACAGGTTCAGCGTGGCTTTGCTTCCAGCCACACTGAACTTCTCTTCCATAAGGACAACGTCTGTGCTGTGCCAGGCTCACTTCACACACGTGGAAATCAGTCTGAAAGGATGCAACTCTCTGCTTCCAACTGAAAATTTCTGTTAAGAATGGAAGTAGGATTTCTGCAAGAGTTTGGTATTAGTTTATGCTACAAGCAAACACTCTCTCCAATTCTCAAGAGCAGAGGAGGTTCCTGAGCCTCAAAATAGGCAGTGACAGCCTTCAGTGGATTTCCCAAGCTCCATCCACCAGTGTGCTGCTTCAGGCAGCAAAGGCAGGAGTTCCCTAGCTAACAGCATCTGCAGCTGTGAGCTTTCCAGGAGGACAAGCCTGCCACAAAGTAGTGTGAGTAAGGATGCATCAGGAGAGGCAGGCAGAGATCCAGAGGAAGCAGCAGGGAAGTAGGGCAAGAAGGGAGGGAGCGAGTTTCTCCCTGAGCCAATGGGCACGGTCCGCTTCAGGCAGCCAGCAGGGCATCTCACTGCCAACCAATGTCACTGCAAATCCAAAATTCAGTTCCAGGCTCAGGCAGCAGATTCTCCACTGGCTGCACAGATTACACACAGTGAAAAGTAAAGATAAATAAAAATAAAAGCAGCTTTAACAAGGGCTGGATAATCTTCTGTCTTACTGGGAGAAGTTATCAGAGTGTCCCTTCCAGAACAGACTGCCTTACAGCATCCAACAAACTCAACCTCTGCTGGAGCTCTCATCCGAGACTCTCTCTGTGACTGGGCCACAGAGGCTGTGGGCTGTGCTCAGGGAAGCTGATCTTTTTCATCACTTTCCAGGACAATACTCAGAAATATTGAAATAAAAACACAAGCAAAATGGTAGCCTAAAAGCATTTTGCCTCAACTCACAAACATATTTGTGTTAAACTTAGAAGTTCGTCTAAACCAGGAAGAGTCGCTGTTTTTAAGCTGGGATCTGCTCTGAAATACTTAAACCGCACTTTGCATTTAGCCCTTTTGGAGAGGAGCTGCCCGGCCGAGGGCTGCAAACTAACGATGAATTGGGTGTTGCTGCGCCCCGAGAACACCCAGCACGGACCAGCCCGGGCACAGGGGCCGGTCCTCCCGTCCCGTGCCCGCGCACACACCGGGCTGCCCACCTTCAGATCCAACACACACCCCAGCCTCCGTTTATCACGGACAGCACCCAACTCCCCCGGCCAGCGGGACCAGCCCGACTCCCAGTCCCCGGGATCCCGGCAGTGCCCCGGACAGGGGCGGGCAGACCCCGACACACCCCACCGAGCTGCCCCGGCGGCGGCTCGCCCTCCCGCACTCGCCCTCCCGCCCTCACCGGTACTGCTTGGGGTCGCTGGGGGATTTGACGATGTCGGGGTCACCGAGGTTGTGTTCGGGACCGGCCCCCGCGCGCTCTTCCTCCTCGTCCCCATGAGGCGAGCGGCCCCCGGCGTCGCGGCCGCCCTCCGCGGCCTGCTGCCCCACCGCAAGCTCCGGGCTGCCGTAGCCGCACGTCGCCTTGTTCCTGCCGGGCATGGCGGCGGTGCCGCCGCTCCACAGCGGCCGGACAACGGCCCGTCCCGGCCGCCAGCCCCCGGCCACGGCCCGCCCGCGGGGACCCCCGGCCGCCGCCGCCCGCCCGCTCCGAGCGAGGGCGGCTGCGAGACTGCGCATGCGCATGGCTGCGCCGCGCTCCCATTGGCCGAGACGGGGCAGCCGGCGTGCGCGGACGGGGGAAACCACAGATGGGGCAGAGAAGGGGGGATGCGGCCCCTGTCAGGAACCGGGCGGAGCGGCCCGAGAAAGCAGAGTGACGAGGGAAAGGCGGAAGAGCGAACACAGAGTTCGTGGCTGCTCTCTGCGCCGTCACGTTTCCACGGAGACGCCCGCCCGCCGCCTGAGCTGTCCCCCCTGCTCTCACTGTGGAATAGTCCAGCAGCCAGCTGGCGGAAGCCGGCCTCCTCCTGTCACGGCACTCAGCGATTGGTCGGGCTGGCTGTCGCTCAAACCCGCAGGGACCAATCAGCTCTCGGGGCCGGGAGCCGGCGGCATGGCCGGCGCCGGGGTTCCCGGGTTCGGTGTTCCCGGGATGGCGGAACGCGGTGTGTCCTGAACAGCCTGAAGGCTGCACCCATGGCTGCTGAGCAGACATCGCTCTTTGTTCTTTACGTGGTCACTTCGGCAGATCTCAGCAGTTCCCAGTTGGTGGATATCCTTTTCCCGTTGTGACACTCCCGTGCCGCTGGAGTGACAGCGGGAATGCTGCTGTTTCCCGGCTCAGATCCCCTGGTGCACCGCCAGGATCCTGCGCTTAACTCAGCCCTTCGCCCGTCTGTCCCGCTCCGCTTCCCTCCATCCCACGCTCCCGGTGTCCGGCGGCGGTGCCGCACAGGAGGCGGCGGGAGCCAAGGGCTCAGAGGCCGAGCCGGAGGTGCAGGGGTGGTAATTCAGCCTGGGTCTCCACCTGGCATTTCTGTGCTTTATTTCTCCACCAGATGGAAGCCAAGACCCATCTAATCCCGAGGTTTCCCTGTGGCTTTTGCTGGAGCACAGCACGCTCGGTGCTGTTTTGTACAAGCCATGGAGAGACGCTCGTGAGGAGCTCTCACCTCTTTCTTTGCATACTCCAGTGCCCGTTTTTTACCTTGTAATCAGGCTGTTTTATCAACACCACTGTCCTGGGCCGCTGCCAGTCAAATGGGAGGCTCTCCACAAGCCCACATCACAAATTTCAAGTTTGCGTTTAGTGCAAACAGGTTTATTTCCCTTGCCCAGACAAATCACTGTCTCACATTCTGCCATTCCCCTCACAAGTTAACACAAGTAGCAATTACTACTGACTCACTGCTGATACTGAAACCAGCTGCAGGCCATTTAAGGCAAGAGGCTTTCCCTGTATTTCTTCATAGCAAACATAAAAATGATGAGATACACACAATCTGTATTAATGCAGAGATGTGTCAGTTGCCTGTGATAACCTGATTCCTTATTTGAAATAAACTCTGCAGGATTTCTGCGAAAAATACTAGGCTTCTCCATGTATGCAATATAAGGCAGGGTAGAACTCCCAACTCTCACTTCTTCAGACTGCCACTTGCTGGCTTGTCCTGTGAAAAACAATTCTGACCATCCTAGCTTGAGGGGCCTGAAATGTACTTGTATTCTTCTTTAAAGAAGCCCACCTGACTTGACCAGAACAAAATGAAACACAATTATATATTGGGTAGAAAAGAGAAAGGTCTTTTTTGCTAGGGTGGGAAAAAAAAAAAGAGTAAGTGAAAGAAAATAATTGAAATTCCATTTCTGCTGAATCCATTTTCTTTTGCCAGTGAGCTGCTGAATTGACAAATCATTACTTGCATGAGGCACTAAGTTATATCTGCTCAGCTCAAAATCCGATGTGAAATTTTTTTTTTTATTGTTAGTTATACAAATTGCCCTAAAACCTGCTTCTTCTACAATGAGAACACATCACTATACACTTATTGGCCAAATAATCCCTCTCTTCACTGTTCTAAACCTACACAGTGATTCCAGATTGCTGGGTTCAAAGACCATCCCCCTGTCACAGAAAGATTGATGTAGTTTGATGTATTTTTAACACATTAGAAAGATTTCTCCTTCACACACGTGCAGGATTCCGAACACAAGGAATGTGGCTGACAGAAGCTCTCTGGGCACACCCAGTGAGTACATTTCTCTTTATTTTGCAGTTTCAGGGGTTCAGATACAACAACCACAGTCCCAGCACTGCACAAATCACACTCTCAGGACAAGATCACACACACCCAGAACACGTCACAGTAAAGATTCCCAAAAGCGACACACAAACAGAGGGATCAAGCCTTTAGCACAATGAGCTCAAACCACCCCAACAGAGCTGCATTTTTGTCCAGAATGTTGTGCTTTTTTTTCTTAGAGCAATTACACTTTGAGACAAACAGAAGGAAATACAAAAGCACTCACTGGTGTCATGATCCAGCATTTTACAGGCAGTGGCAGGCATTCGACTCCCGTTCCTGACATCAGGAAGTCCCCTCAGTCAGAGGAGGTCACAGATCAGAGGTAAAACCATAAAACTTCCCAGAATTTTCCCCTTAAGACAGCCAACTTCTCTCCATATCCACTTAGTTTAAAAATTTTTCCTCCCTTCAAAGCATGACGTGACAAAAAGTTCACAGAATAACTCTAACAGGACGTCTTTGCCATGTTTCACTTGCAGTTTTGTTTCATTAATCATTCGTCCTTTTCTTCAATTATACTTTGTGGTTGAATCTGGAACCAGAAAATCTATCCCCCCCCACACGCACCCATCTAGCACAAGATTAAAAAAATCAATCAACAACGAAATGCAGAAAGAAAATCTAATAGTATTGGCACAAATACCTGCCAACAGTCCCATTTTGGCTCCTGGTATTTTTATCTCTCTGAGACAGTGCTATTCCATGTCTTACATGGTTTTGCCTCCAACTAAGCATGCAGCAGCCAACTCCCCTTTTCCTTCATCCTGCAACAAATCCACCAGCAAGCAGCTGATGAGAGAAGATCCACACATGGAGAGATAAAACTACAGGGTACAGGGGAAAGGCTGCGGGACAGATTCTGGGAAGAGAGGATTAGGGATAGGAAAGTGCCCAACACAGCAACACCCCCAGCACTCTGCAAGCTGTGGTGAAATCTGGAGGCCAGGGCAACCCCTGGAAGGCTCTCACTCCTTCACTCAGCACCAGCCAAAGCACAGGAAAGGAAATACAGGGATGGCTGCAGGGCCTCCTCCTCCTCCCCAGCCTGGCAGCTTCAACTCCTCCCCGTGTTCTTCATCTGTTTAGAGACCTGACACAAAATCCAGCCCCCTCCCTCTTCACACTCTGGAGGACCTCTTTCTCTTGCTCTGCTTTCTCCTCCATCCTACAGAAAAACTGAGGTCCATATCTGGAGGACAGCAACGATTCTCAAAATATCTGGGGATTTTTTTTTTGTTTATGTTTAAAAAAAGCATGTTCTTGCTTTATAAGAGATTTTCCCTTTTTTTCTCTTAGGCCTGGTCCCTTCTAATTGGTTTTTGTGCTTCCTGCTGTTCTTGACAAAAAAACTCTTTCTGCAATAGAGGAATTTATAATTAAAAAAATGCAACATTCTCTGTAGAAATAACATTTGCATCACTACACAATTAGTTTTCTTCAGTGTAACTCACATTCACACGAGGTGCACTTACAATATTTTTTCAGATTACTGAATTATTGGATGAGGAAATATGTAATATTAACACTCCAGCACATTAAACAAACATACCAGTTTCCTACAACAGACACTTCTGCCTTTGGACTACATGATAATGCACCACCACAAATGAAAAGATAAAATTTAATCAGGGGAGAAGGACATTTCTCAGGGTGAAAGGTCACTAGCACGAGCAGTTCTGCTGTGAAGGGGGGGGGTTGTCTGTGAGCCGCATGCTCCTCCCAGAAGTGCCCCTGGAGCTGTCTGATTCTATGCTCTCCGACATCTTTTCACAGATTATATCCACGAGACGCTCAAACACCTGCCTCACGTTGATGTTCTCTTTGGCACTGGCTTCGAAATAGTCAAAACCTGGGAAAAAAGTGAAAAAAAATTATCACTAGAGGCTGATGATCACGTTGGAGTTTTAAATACCACTTTTTTCAGGATTTACCTTAAGAAAACAGCACATCAGATAATCCTTAAGGTCAGTTGATTCCCACAATCTCAGAATAGTGAGCAGAAATACTTTTAAAATTTACCAAGCTTCATTAAGAGTGAAAGGGATACATGGATCCTTCCCATCCCCTGGTAAGCACATCTGCAGGCCAGAGTAAAGCCAGGGTAAGGGAGTCAATCCTGCCTCTTTCATCAGTGCAGGTCCCCTGGGCTGCAGCTGGTGACATGCCACCACCAGCAAGGTGTGGGGAACCTCCCTGGGCACCACACAGCCCGGCCGAGGGCCAGGCTCTACCAACCCCTGCTGCCCTCTGGCAAGAGCAGAGGCCAGAACGAGAAGGAAAATCCCGGCTGCTTTCCTTCTGCTGACCAACTTCTGTGCTCAAAAGCAAAATGCTCCTTGACCCTCAAACACTGACCCTTTCTGATTAAAAAAACAGACCAGCAAGGCTGGAGTTACACCAAGGAGGGGATGGCACCAGCTCCTCTTGCTGCTCCCGCTGGCACCCGGCGCTAGGGGAGCAGCAGCCTCTGACAGACAGCGCTGGTCCTGCCTCAGCAGCAGGAATGCCCTGAACTGTGAAGCATTTCCTTATCTCCCTCACCCCAGGGGCCTCAAGTGCCAACCAGGCTGTTGCTTCTGTTCTGTCAGGTTATTAAATTGCCAGCAGCGAGAGCTGAGGCACCACGGAGAGTTTAGTTTGCAATAAGCTCCGTTCTGTTGTGCTTCACTCTGGGGCTATTCCGCATTGCATCAGTTTCCTTTGGTTCTGCCACAAACAAAGAGAAAATTTGTCTTAACTGATTAGTCTGCCACTGCTGGCAGGCTGAGTCACCTCCATGTGTGGGATAAGCAGGTACCCACCCCATTCGAACCCTTTTTAAGATTCACGGGATGAGGGGTGAAGTGATGGTGGAGATGTTGGCCTTGTTACCAAACAGGGAGGGCTGCCCTGCATCACACCAGGGTTCTGTCTGCCCCACCTGCTGTTTCGGTGATGAATACAAATGGATATAAAAAGCACAGGAAATCAGAGAACTGCACTTGGATATCTGTCAGTCCAACACTGGCTTAGCTTCTCCTAAACCAATCTGTTTTGGTTCAGTTCACATTCAGGCTAATAACAATTTCTTAATCTGATTAGGGAATTATTTCAATGATGGTAATGTCACTATGCAAACTTAGATAAACATGCTGAGGAATAACCTTTATGTGAATCATTATGATGCACATTAGCACTTTAGGCAGTCAATAGCAAATTAAAGGGATTCCTCCCACCTAACTTACAAAATAATTTAATATAATGCTACACATTAGCATAGTTACTATAAGGAAAAACTGATCTCATAAAATCAGATCTATTTTTCAGCCCTTTTAAAAAGAGTGTTTCGGATGTTGGGAGATTACAGAAGAGCAGAGCTGGGACAGCACTTCCCAAAGGCATGATCAGCTTTTGGGCTGCTCTGCACTGGGGTGGTTCCTCCAGGGTGAGCTGTACAAGCACCAGGTCAGGGCAGAACTGGGGATTCTTCTGCAAAACAGTTTCCTATTGATGGAATCAGTTGCTATGGTAACCTTGTGTGTGTGTGTTGAAGGGTCCAACACATAAACGATTCGTATTCTAGATGACAAGTTTGTATTGAAACAAATAGATAAATTTTGGGAGGCAAAAAAACCATTAGAAGTCCAAATTGGAGTGGGAGTTCAAACGAAACTCCCCATTTGTGGTTACATTGGTCTGGACAAACTTTCACATACTAGCAGTGTAATTATTCCTGTGAAATAGGTGCACACACAGGCATCCACAACCTTTGTGAGAGTCTGCAAGCCAGGAACCAAGTTTATTCTCATCCATATTTTCAAAAGCAGATTAAATTCTGATGGGTAAAAAGAGCCCATAACTGATTTTGCAAACTAACCGTCTTTGTTTGCTTTGCCAGTCCTGCGTGTAAAGACTTACTGTTACAATAATAACGATGGGTTTAGTTTGATATTTGCTCATTATTTGTTTAGGATGGTGGTGCCCCAAGGCTCCAGCCATGAATGGGACCCCTCTGTGTGTGCCATAGGCAGAATTTACACTTTCAAGGTCACGCTTCAAACTACTCCAATGTACGTTCCAGTGTGTCCTGGAACTCCAGTACCCACAATTTAGCAGTTTACTGTGCACCCTCTGATTACTGCTAAAGAATTGAAGACAACACAGGATTTTATAAATTGAGGATGATGGTGATTCCTTTGGGTCTGGTAAGACTCTCTACTCTTACAAGTTAAACAAATATTTATGCCCACTGTAAGGGTCTCCACTGTTACCTGAATGAAATTTTAACAGGATTTACTTGCTACTTTGAATTCTTTAACAGAAGACAACAGTGTAGTTAAATTTTAACACAGAGCCCTGATTCTGTATTAAAAATATCATATGCTATAGTAGATAATGAAAAATTACAAATAAATTATAAATTAATACAGGTTTACTTTTCTCTTCAGTATAAAATTTTCATTGCACTCCCAGCTTCCTCTCAATTGAACTGTTTTGCTTTTTCTAGCCCACATCAACAACACAATGTCGTTTTCTTACCTGGATAGAGAAGCCTTTAGTACATTTTTAAAATACTTTTTACTCAATTCTTCAGTTCTGATATATAAACTTCTTTCTTTTTCATTGTTCAGTTAAAAAAAAAAAGCTTCAACAAAAATCAATGTTTGCATTGATTTGCAATGAGTACATGGTACTTGGAGACCTGGAGACAGAACTGTGTTTATGAAAATAATTATGTTTATGAAAACTTCTTCTCTTTTCATTCTGCTGAGCTAATAAAAGCTTTTCTCTCCAGATAAACTTTATCTTCCTTCCACCCCTAGACATCACCTTTATAGATACAGCAACATTGCAAGTATTCTACCAGGTGTTCTTGGCCTACTGAGCATGAAACAAGTAAAAGATGAACCTAGAATATATTACACTTCCTAGTTGTGAGACCATTATTGAAGTATTACTGCTGGAAGGACTTGTTATTGCACAAACTGAAAGGAACACAGTATAAAGAAGCAGAGGAAACAAGGTAGAAAGAAAAGCTTTCCATGTACCCAGTTGATCTGCCAGGTGTTTCCCCTTCTCCACAGGAACAATCCTGTCATCCTCCATGTCGCATTTGTTTCCAACCAGGATCACTTGCGCGTTGTCCCAGGAGTAAGTCTTGATTTGTGTGGCCCTACAGCAGGTCAAAAGAGATTGTTACATTCCACTAGCTGTGCCAAAATACAATTGTATATCAAATACGGAAACAAGGACCATGAATGGCAGTATCAACACCCCCAGGCTGTGTGGAGGTTCAAAGACAAATGACCAGGCTTACACACAAAGCAAGAATGCAGACTGTGTAACTCACAGCACTGCTCTATTTCACCGCTCCTCAACTTTGTGTGACAATGAAGTTTCTTGTTAAAACTTTGCAAGTGTTTTAAAGATCACAAGATCCAGATTAAAAAATGGGTAATTTTTGAAGATTAGGGATGAAAAAGCTCTTTTGTAGAGCTTATTCTCCTTCAGCTGTCATCTGTCAGAGGAAAACCAATCAATTACAGCTCTTAAGGATGTTGTCCCATAGAGAAAGCCATGCAGTAGATACACACTTCATGCTGGATTTCCAGCTTTTTATCAAAGACAGAACAACAATAATTCTCTTGTTTTCTGCAGTACATTTTGCTGTAGAGTTTTAGGAACACCATAAGAACAGATGGGACTATCAAGTCGTTTTTGCTTGAACAGGAAGATTTCATGGAGACTGAAAATAACATAGAAAAATGGAAACAACTGAAAGGGAGAAACAGAAATTTACCAAATTGGGAAGATATGAGATCAAAGCAAGGCTCTGTGAGCTAATATTTGAACCCAGCAGGACTAAGGGATACCCAAGGCAGGAAAGAGCAGCTGCAATGACAGACCAATGCCAACTTCAGTGGCACAGCACAGAGGCGCAGTGCATGCGGGTTTAGGCAGGAGCACTCGGGTGAACTTGGAGCCTCTAAAGCTTTCTGTGGCTCGTGAGCTGAAACTGGAGTGGAGCTCACTGTGCATCCCAGGACTCTGACCTCACATTGAGCCTTTTTAGAGTTTTTCCCGGACAAAACAGAGTATTTTCTTTTATATATCCTGAGGGGCCAGTGCTCTCCCACCATCCTTGGTGAGGTGTCCCAGAGCCAGCCGCAGAGCATTATTAGCTTGGTAGCATTCACTTTCATCCATCTTTTCAGACCCACTCAGCCTATTTTATGTTCACCAAGTCAGCTCTATCTTTTAAGGCTCCCTCCTCCCCAAGGGTAATTAGGCTGCACTGCCAGAATCCATACACTCCTCTCCTCCATCCTCCTCCACTCCCTAACTCACCTTCCCACTCTTTGCCCCAAATCACCACCACTCCAGGCAGGACACTGCAGTTTCAGGCAAATCTGCCACTTCCCAGGAGAGCCAGAAGTTCCCTTGAACTTTTAATTCTCTGTGAGTTTCCTTGAAGTCCCTTAACCATAAAATACTTGATTCCTTCTCTTTTGAATTAGCAGCCTCCAGCTCTGATCTATTAATGACAATTTTTAATTAGTTTGAGTTGCTTACTTGCGTTTTTCCGTGGACAGCAGCCAGCTGTGTTACTCCACAGATAACTGGGAAAAAGGGGGTCATTTCACCGTGCAACTTGCCTTGAAGCAGCAGCCTGCTTGGATTGCCCTGGAGAACAGGAACCTCATCCAAGCCCAGGCCCACAGTGCAACATGCAAAAATAAACAAAGACTGTGCAGCGAAACTTCGTACTCTGCCTCGTGTGCTCCTGGAAAGGCACTCACTCCAATCCCGATTTTAGCTCCAGTCTCACCCTTTCGAGTGCCTCCATGTAGACAAGCCCCATGAGAACTAATATGAATCTGTGCTGAGTTTTTGTGGGACCCCGGGGTTTCTCAAGGCTCATCAGAGAAGGGGGTGACTGCAGAAATCAGCCAAAAGCCCAGGAAGATGGAATCTCCCCAGTCTCCCTCCACAAGCAATAGAGAGAAATAAAGTCTACGCAGGTTGAATTTAAAACAATTAAAAGCAGGCTTCTCTTCTGACTCACAGTTCAGGCTCTGGATTCATTTCAGTCCCTGGCATCACATGGGGACACAAATCTTAACTATTTAAACAGAATTACTTGGAAAATTAAAAACAAGCAAGCAGCAGAAAGGATCTCCCAGAGAAATGCATCCTTCTCCTTGTTTTGTACAAATTAGTGGAAAACCTCTGACGGAACACAAATCTTTTTTTCTTCTTAGGAATAAAAAACAACCAACTAACCAAAAAGTTATGAAGACCATAAAAAAGAAACTCTGATGTCTGTACAAAAAGAAAGGCAGAAAATTTCCAGCTGCTTTTGGAAAGACGAATAAATAGCAAGGCTTGTGTGATGGAGCTGTTTCAACAACTATCAGGGCAGCCCAATATACACACTGGGAGAAACGTATTTCTGTGACACAATAAAATGCTGTGCCTTGTTTGTGCTGAATTCCCCAAATTAACAATAAAGCACAAACTTTGTGCTTCATGCTTAGAAGAAAAATAGTCTCAGGTTCACAGTTACATGGAGATATCAACAACTCTATTTAGGTTAAAGATAAATAAGGCTGATGATATGTGAACCCAGATGTCACTTATAGCTAAGTTAAATTTTACCAGTTCTTATTTCCCTTCTATTAAATTGTCTAGATTGTCCAAAGCAGAGCTTCCATAATATTTTCTATTTACTTTACAGTTTCAAGCACTGCGTATATTTTAGTTCCATTACAGTTTCAAATGAGGTATAAACAACTGATTTATCTACACACAAAACTATCAACCCAATGCCAAATAACAGCTACCAAAGAAGAATACTAAAAAAAATTCTAGAAACTGAGCTGAAATCTATGAAAGCTCATTTAACCCTTTCACTCACCCTACAAAAAAGACATATTCAAACGAAATAGTTACTTACTTTCAAATATCAGTTAAAACCCATCTTTGTGTTTGCCTATTTGTTTTTCATGTAAAATAACCTGTCTGAAATCTTGCCACACTGCAATAAGGAAAATTAACTCAGGCTTAATATTTTAGGGCTTCTCATACAATCTTTTGTACATTTTCCAGTGACCAAGAGAACAAGTCATGTTCCAGGTATTCCCAAATGCATTAAATTGTGTCTCTTTCTCAGTGGTTTTAAGATGATCATCATTAATTGGGGTGATTCATGTGAATGAAGGAAAGACTCTGCTTTGCATTCATATTCTACCTGAAGAGCTTGTCTTAAATACCTGATATACAGCCATGATCCTCTCACTCAGGAGAAAAAGTGCCTTTACTTGGTTTAGGAGAGGTCTGAGTTACACAAAGTAAACCAGGATCCTCTTCGGGACATCCTCCCATAAGAAGAGTGAGGGTAGAAGATCTCCCAGGGAAGAAATCATTTGGCAGACTGGGAGGGATACTCTCCCTCCCCTTATGGAGAGGTGAGGCCCAGGCTGGGGGCTGTTAAAACACTCATGTGCCAGTGAACCAGAGATGGAGGTAAAGCAGCTCAAGTAGTAGACACCTTAATTTTCTGTGGAGAGTAGAGTTCCTGACTGAAGACCATATCCAGTGTAATAAGTTTTTTTAATCATAACCGTATCAGGCAGAATGGTGGAGGAAAAAACCCCAAAAAATCCTACTTGCTATGCTAGAAAATGGCAGACACTGACAGAGCAGCACCAGCACCAGCCAAAGGATTTTTTTCCGTTTCTTGTGCCTTTGGAAGTCTTGTGCCTTTGGAAGTCCAGCAATTCTGCAGACTGGGATAAACCATCTCCCAGCTGCAATAGCCACTAGAGGACTCTGCTGGTCCAGAGATGCTGGCTTGGCTGCAGCCCTCATCCCCTCTCCTGTGGACAAGCCTCAGGAAGGAAGGAAATGGGTCCTTTTTATCCAGCCCACTACCTCATTAGGGCCCAGAAAAAGCTGGTTGGAAAGATTCCTGACATACAGAGGAAAACATACTGATGGTTCACCTCTGCCCTTTGGCTGACAAGGTCTCTTGGCAAAGATATTCCTGCAGCTCCTGTGCCACAGGAAGACGTGAAGTCAAACAGACAAAGCTGACCTTTCCCAATTCTTACTCTCACACCAGAGCCTTCTATGGAACAGACCTTAGACTAGTTCCAATACAAAGCTTCAGGTTAAAATTCAGCTGTGCAAACTTTAAAACAGTAACAGCTCAGAGACCAAGATTTGGTAATTTTTGGCTAACTGAAGACTGATAAGCAAAACCTACTAGAGCAGAACCAACAAACAGACAGGTGGATGAACTGTGTGGTCATATGGATCTTGTTTCATCAGGGAACCAAGCTCGAAATATTTATAGTGGAGTGAAAGACATAGTCTCAGCTCACATGGCTGTGCTCCTGTGGAAAACATCCCTGCGCAGACACTTGCAGAAAAAGCCTCATCTGAACTTGATGAGTGAAACTTGATGGAAACTAAACTGGTTTTGGCGAAACGGTTGGGTTTGTGTTTCTAACAAGAAAAGAATGTATTCCTCTATCACAAGCTGCTGAAGGGCTGCTCAGGATGGGGCTGCAGTTCATTTGGTGTTGTGGTACTGGGCATGGGGGCTGAAAGTGGAGACTGCACCTTGAATGCGACCACCATGACCAACTGCTTTAGTGAACAGAGAGAACAAAAGCTGGGCAGCCTTGCAGGAAAGACAAATCACTTGAAACAACAAACCAGGTTGTTGCAGATTTTGAGTTACAGCCTAGCTTAGCGGGTGCAGAATAGGTGTTCCACAGAGAGCCAGGCTGAGCCAGATGCTAAGAGCCAGTGCCACAGCCAGGATGTCACATGCTCCCAGGAGGTCACTGAGATCACTGCGAATCAATCTGACTCAGGAGATCCCATTAACCACTGCACTGCCCTTCTTTGCACGGTGACCATTCTTATCTGCAGTAAAGAGCAACCAGGAAACCAGCAGAAATGATTGCAAGACATTTGAGTGGAGACACAGGGCACTGCTTCTGAGGATAAACACAGCCTTTCCCCAAATCCCTGAGATGTGAATTGAACAACCAAACAACCACTGTTAATCTGAATTTTTGGCAGCATAGCCAGAAACCTCATAAGCCAAAAAAACCATTAAAGAATTAATTTCTTTACAATAAAATGAAACTTTTAAAAGCAACAAATACTATAGTGTGCTACAATATTCGAATTACAACCTTTTCATTAAAGTGAAGCTGTAGAACTTTTTCTAAAGAACTTTTATAAATCAAATTATTTAGATGAAGAGGAAAGAGCATGGGAAAGCTGGAGGGTGGGATGTTTCATGTTTTTAACAAATAACTGTGGGGAGAGAATTGGCCAAACCCCAAACAAACCCAACAACAACAGTATTTCAGTATTTCCTACCAGTCCTGCACAGCATTGAAGGAGTCTTCACTGGTGATATCATACATGAGGACAAAGCCCATGGCTCCTCGGTAGTAGGCTGTAGTGATGGTCCTGTATCTTTCTTGTCCAGCTGTATCCTGCAACAGAAAGGAATATTTAGGCTTAACGACTTCAGTTCTCAGGAGCAAGAGTTGTAATTAGGTCCTATATCCAAAGAAAGGCAATCACTTTTTGTTATTATACATTTTAAAATTCTCAGTTGCTCCCAAATGAAATGAACTCTACTTACATTTTAGCATTAATTAGGCTTTTGCATCAACCATGATTTGTTAAATGCATTTTGACACATGTACTATTAAAAAAATACCAAAGATGTCAACCCTTTAATTGCGCTTCTCTGCCTCAGCCCCAATGCAATAATAAAATGTTAGCAGAGTTCACTGAAAGCTGACACTTCAAAGCAGAGGCAAAATAACCAGTCCAGGACTGTACCAGGCAGAAAACATCTACGTGTTGCAATTCAGTGTGATGGTCAGGAAAATGTCCTTGAGGTAGATACTGTGGGTGACTCCTTTCTTGCCTCAGATTAGAGACAAAAATTAACGATTTGATGCAATAAACATTATTATACAAAGTGAATTTAATGTGGAATATCCCAATCACAAAGTCTAAGGTGCACATACTAATTTGAAATCTATTAATGCTCTTCTGTTGGTTCATCTTAATTCTGTTTACCCAGAGGGTTCCTGCAGAGTACCTCCACCTGTAGTTGTCATTTCTGTGTTCAGCTGGGCAGCACTAAGGTGAAACTCTGGCATATGCAACAGCAGAATTTTGAAAGACTTGTGACAGCTAGAAAACAAGCCAGTTACCATCTGTTGGATGCCAATAGCACTTTTCTTTTACAATTTGCAAGCCTATTTTTAAACTGAGGAATATTTCTACACCAGAAGAGCAGTCCTACAGCCCAGTCCATTCCCTCCGGACCTGCCTTCTGAACCAAGGAGACAAGTCATGTGCTGATTGTCTCTCTCACTCAGAAGGTGTCTATCTTTTGAACACATTTCATCCTTCTTGTGGCAAATGGCAGCTCTGTGAAACAGCTGCAGGGAGCCAAAAGGCATTGCCTTCAAAGGGTGTGCTCAGTATGAGGTGTCAACTTATAGTTACTGTGATGGGTTAGTTCTAAAATGAACCATCCTTTACTCCCCCAAAACCCAGACTGAAGAAAGCATTTGCTGCCACTGGCTCAAAATGTGATTAAAGTTCTAAAGAAAAAGATCCTAAAGGACTTAACAACCATGTAACTAGTTGGAAGAGTGAAATAAATCCACGCAGAGCACTCTTGCAGGAGTAGAGATCTGACACAGCACATCACCACATCCCCAGAAGACAGTGGGTGGGAAACTACTCAGCTTTAAAATCATCCTGCCCATCATTCCCATATATGCAGCTTTGGTTTTGCTGCATGCAAGTGTGTTGGCCCTTGCAGAACACACAGTAGCCAGTCTGTGGTCGCCTGTTGTTCTCAGCAGAACATCACAGAGCCTCTCTGTAGGAGGACAGTGCTTGTAAATAAGCTCCCTACAGCTCGCTTAAAAGGCTCTGCTATTGCACTACTGTGAGACCATCCACAGCTGTAACATACTGTGAATTTCCCAGTGGAGAGGCTGTACAGCAGGAATCTTGCTGTTTCTCTACCAGTTCACTGGGAAAATATATTATTTTTTTCCCTTAAACTTGTGCATTAGTTTAAAGACAGGGTAGTTCATTGGCTGATCATGATGAAACATTGCACACTGGTTGAGGAACAGTTCTGTTC
The DNA here is from genome assembly GCA_013400735.1 of Pomatostomus ruficeps. Taxonomy (NCBI): domain Eukaryota; kingdom Metazoa; phylum Chordata; class Aves; order Passeriformes; family Timaliidae; genus Pomatostomus; species Pomatostomus ruficeps. The sequence goes on along the minus strand of VYZT01032575.1, from coordinate 113,881 downwards.
CTTCCTGACAAGAGGTACCAGAATAAGGTGGGTTCCACCCTGCAGCCTGAGTGACCATTTCGTTTCCTACCAGTGGTAAATCCATCACAGAGCACTCCCATATTCACTGACACCACATCCCCCCTTAGCTGCTGAACAGCTAAACCAGCCATGACAACTAGATCCTAACTGTATTTCTTCAAGCAAGGAAGGTCTCAGCAGCAATAGTATTGTTCTTTTATTCAGAGATGATAGTTGCTTTATTTTAGCCTGATTTCCTAAAGACAAGAGGCTTATTAAATCATCAGTCTCCACATATGCACTTTTGATCAAATCTGGCTGAGGGAAAATGTGTTCCAATGTTTTCACATATGTCACAAAAAGTAGTTGGTAAGGTGAAGAGAGACCTTAAGCATACCTTAGCTGTGGAAAAAAGCTGAAGTGCAATGATTATCTTTACCCAACATCAAAGAATTCACATGAGAGAGGCTTTCTTTGTGTCTTGTTGTCCTGAGTGTTGCAGTTTTTCAGTGTTTCTCTTTGCTGTGATACTTTCTCACACATTCTGCTGTAAACATGGCCATGGTTTCTTGACAACTATCTATGTTTTGTTAACTGTCCTTGTTGTTTGTCATTCCATTCTCCTAGGCGGAGACATATGATAGATTTTTCCTTTGACCAATGGAATTGAGAGGTAGTGATTTCTAGTTCCAATCCACGGTGATTTGTAAAAACATATAAATAAAGGTCAGAGGGTTCTGCCCTCTCTCTTTTTGCCCTCTCTTTTGCTCGCTCTCTGTGGTCTCTCATTTTGGCTCTCCTTTTGGCTCCTCGGCCTGGCAGGCCCATCCGTGCTACAGTGTCTCACTAGGAGAAGGCCCTAAATCAGTATTAGTAACTCCACAGATTCTGCGACCAACAAAACCAAACAAATCCATGGGAAGTCAGTCATCTTCACTTCTCATGCTCACAGCATTATTGTTTGATACCTGCATTCACAGGTTCTTCTGCCTTCCAAATCTCATCTCCTATTTTCTCCTCTGTGTTTAACCAGTGCTCACTCTGGCTTAGGGCATGAGGCTGTGACTAGGCAGTAAGTGACTGCGAGACACATTGTCAAGCTACGTGCAGAATAATATGGAAAGAAATTAAATTTGACAATGGCTGAGAGCAAGGACTCAGCTCTGGGGACATACATTCAGGCTGTCCTGGGCAGCAGCCCCAAGGGACACTCAGGGTGACTTCCAAAACCTGCCCTGATACCACCTCAGTGCCTCAGGTCAGTGAGGAATTGGGCTGAAAAAGCCGCATTGTGCTAGTGCCTGATTTAGCAAATCTGGTTTGCTGATTTCAGTATTCTGCCTGTGAGTCCCCTGTGAGTGAGGATGGGCCCCAATTTATGCATTAGTGAGAAATGGGGCTGCAGGAGGTCCAGAACCCCAAAGGGAAACATGCATTTGCTCAGTCATAACCTGTCCTATGGTGGACAGTGCACTTAAATAATTAGAGAAGTTGCATATTCACTAGGATATACTCAGGTGCCTGCCTTCTCAGATCATCAGAGGGAGTGTGTGTGAAGGAAAGGCAACCTGTATCTCATAGTATGTAAAGTCTGTTCATTCCCTTGCCCTGATAGCCATGTGCTTCAATGCAGAGATGTGATTCAGCTCTTCTGAGTCACCGATGGCTTCCTCGCTCTGTTTTACTGTACAGGTACAGAGCATGTCACCTCCCCTCACAGCTTTATAGTGGCATTTCTCCAACTGCATCTGAGTTGCTGTACTATCACCCTGAAATTACTTTTTTCCTCAGGTTACATTAGCTTCTTAGACAGCAATAAACTGGCTTAATTTTCTTCACTCACACCATGAGAGTTTAAGTGCACGCCACCCCCCACACACGGATGCCTCAGCATAAATAAAATAAAACAAACTGCAAAATCTGAGCTCACTTTCTTCTGCATTTACAACAGTTGTCCTTGCCTCAGTTTAAAACACCAAAACCTCAGGTAATCAGTCATTTCAGGTTTTTAGGTTGAAGTTGTTTATCTAATGAACGAGAAAACAGCTGACAGAAATTGCTCCACCCCCTGCCAAGTTGTTTGCAAGATTTCCAGGTAGACCACAAACTCATTAGGAGACAAGTACACGAGGCACAGGCAGGGATCAGCAGAAAGGTGATGTAGCACTAATTAACAGTCTAGCCAAATGCCTGGGAAGAATGGGCTGAGCTCCCAGCGCCCAGAACCTGCTAGGCTGCCCCTGAGGAGGATTCAGAGAGCTCGGCTGGAAGCAGGCACAGAAGAGTCTCGGTGAGGTGTGTTTACACCAGTGTGCTAAAAGCTCTGTTCCTCCACAGCTTACGTGTGTGCCTGTCCTTTGTGCAAACAATTAAAAACACCCACGGGACCATTAGTGGGTAGCTTGAAACAAAAATCTGAAGGTTTTGCATTAATGAGCAATCAAAATTCAGTGTTTATCAGAGAAGAAAAAGACCTAAATGCATTTGCATTGTGTGCAGGTGCCCTCTAGTCTCAAGATCCATCACGCAAACACTCACAATAGGAGTACAATCAGCTCTTCTTAAATTTACTTGGCTGTCTCAGCAGAAACTGCAAGGTACTAACACAGGAAACATATTTGAGTTTTTAAATCATGACAGATGCTCTTTGCTGCAGGTCTGAAAAACCAGAATCCCTGATTCCGAACCATCCTTCTTCTAGTGAAGATTTCCAGCCACAAGTTCTTTGTTCCAAATAAAATGTCACTGAAATATCTAATCTGTACTGAATTTAATCCCCTTAGCACCACGACTTTTCTAGCAGTGTAAGTGACAAATAGCCTCTAAAGAAACAAACATTTCTATTTTTTTAAAGGATTATGGTGTGATTTCCATGGTTTTTGGTTTTTTTAAAGAACAAAATGCAAGAATAAGAGTTACTTATTGCCCAGCTATTGACAACATCTACAAGCTGCAGGTACTCGGTCTCATCCTTGCTGAGGCTGCTCAGAGTCAGAACAGAGGCTATGTCCACCCCAAAAACCAGCACCCACCACAAGCTGGGGCTTCATCAGACCTGGTGAAGGAAAAGCTTCTTCTTCCCTGCCGTTAAATGTCACATTCTAACACCTGCACTGTGGCTTTTTGCACCTTGTTTGGAGTTTGGTCAGCCCTGGAGCCAGGATAATCCACTTCCCAGCCGCATGGTTATAGGGGATGTTACATTCACACACATCTTTGCAAAAGTAGGTTTTGGAGTGGAAGCCACGGAGAATCACATAAACAAAAGTCACCTTGGGAAAGAGGAAGGGGAAAAAAACCAGGCCACCCACCAGGTACCACAAGAGAGAGGGACCTTGGGCAGCCTGGGATGTGTCATTAATAAGAGAATGTTAACATTAAGCTCAGTGTTTCCTGCTGGCAGCTAGAAATAGGAACAAACAGGCAAGCAGGATGAGTCACTGGTTAAGCCATGGAAAAGATGTGATGTCATGAAAAACCTGTGAAGATTCAATTGCTGCCAGGAGCAAAATAACACCTGGTTTCTTCAGAACTCAGCTCTGATTAAAATGCTCCAGTTCAACAGATCATATTAGGCATGTTTTTTTCCTCTCTTGTTATTGAGTGCTCCCATTGCCCAAGAGTCACAGGAACCTACTCAGACACATTTAGCTACCTTGAGAGCCATTTCATTTCAGCAATATGCAGGAAAACATTTCTGATGTGAAAAAGACCCAACACAAAACCCCTGCCTTTTTTGATAAATTGCTCTATCCTTGCTAGGTGCTTTTTAAACATTTCCCCATTATGGCTATCTTCACTTCCACTTTTTAGAAGCAGTAAAACCAGCAGCCTTAGATAATGTCAGTACTACCAGCTGCAGGAATTTCCCTTTTCCTATCCTATTTTACTTACCCTGTACAGAAAGTTCTACCACCCTGTTCTCTCTAACATTCCCACATTAACTGCTTGCAACAGAGAGCTGGAAATGTTTTGAAAAGAGACTTTTAACGCATGTAGAGTCTTCAAGAGCTCACCAGCATCTGGTCAGTCATCAGAGGCCTCGCTCATGCCCAACACACAGGCATTTGAAGTTGCTCCCTGTAATTCAGTGGCTGAATATCTCTTCAGGTGAGGCACTGACCTTATTTTTCAAAGTACTTTTGTAAAATAAGCTGATGGACAAGGAGGACAAGTTACTGACCTAATCCACCATTGAAATATTTCTGGTGGTAGGGAAGTCCCAGCTCTTTTAACTTTTCTCAGCAACTCCACACCATACAAGACAAAAAGTGAATCACTGAAAATGCAACAGGGTGCATTTGCTCAGCAGAATGTAATTCCCACACTAGAATCAGGCCAAGGTACTGTGATTGACGCTACTGCTCATGACCTGCTAAGATGTTAAAAATGTTATTTCCATTTTCCCAGGTGCCTTGAGATTGTAGTGAAGATTAGCACCAGCTGCCCTTCCTGATATATCAGGGTTGGTAAAGGAGGACTGGAATAGGACTGCCTATGAACCTTATCTGATCTTCTCATCTTTTTGTAGGCTGAGTTTTTCTGTTAAAGTATTAAAAGACAGTGGCTGTAAAGGTGAAATCACATAAAGAGATACACACAAAGATTAAGTTAATTGTGCACATTTCTTAAATCTTATAGAATTGAAAAGTCTTATCATTCATGATTTAGAATTAACATGAAGATCAGTCTCATATTTTTGATTCTTTCTGATCCAGCCAGCGTGATAGAAAAGTAAAGAAATGGCAGTGATAAAAATCTGTAGCATCCACACCACATGCCTACTTCAACTTCCATTTCTTTAGCTGAAAATAAACAGCAAACAAAGTTCAAGAGGTATATGATGCGTTTGAAAACCCATCCACTGTGGGCAAGTGATAAAACCATCACTGATATGATTAAAAAAAACCAAACCAGAAACATCTAAGAGGCTGAGATCCCAGAGTAAGTAGCATTCTGGGCAGCGGATACATTATTATCATGGAGTATATTGCTAGTTTTGCTAGATCTTTTCAGTTGTCCCACGTATATCCTTTAATTCTGTTAATCAACCACTGCAAGAACAGCTGTACAACGCACAGATGTCTGAGCAGGGTTAGCCACTGCAAGCATTATTAATTAGCTGCTGTTGAGAAGCTGCTAAATTAATCACAGCCGGAGTCCTCCAGCAGCAGCACTCGCTCCTGTGAACGAGGCAGCGGGGACACCCGAACGGGTCCTGCGGGGCAGGGCAGCGTTGGGGCCGGCACAGCCCCGCGCTGACCCGGGACATGGGCGGCAGCAAATCTCGATACATATACGAAGGCAAATCTCGATACATCATGAATCAGCTGCCGACAGAACAAGTGCACGGTCTGTGAGGAGTAAGCGAAGCGATGTGCGGTACTAATCTGCCCGGATTCCGCAGCCCGGTTCTTTGATGTCGGACGGAACGAGGACAGGTGAAGGGAATCGGCACCGCGGTGCTGCCGGGCTCCCTCCCCCTCCGCCGCACGCAGGCGAACGGAGCAAATCCCCGCACCGAGAGCAGCCGAGGGAGAGCCAGGCAGACTTGCCGGAGCCTGCTGCCGGTGATCAAATGTCATGGTAACCAGCCAGGGAGGGCAGGACAGCGGCGGCGGGCGGCTGTGCGGAGCCCGCTCGGCGCAGGGACGGGCAGCGCGGCGGCACCGGCCCCGGCCCCGGGCGAGACCTTCCTTAACTCACTTACACAGCAATTACTCCGGTGATTACGAAAATCAATGACTTTGTGCCTGAAAGACCTGTTGCAACCCCTAATTGTAAAAAACCTTGGTACTCTGCTAGGAGCATCCCTCCGAGGGCTGGTTCTTATCAAGGGGAGATTTCATCTTATTTAGGAGTGGATTAAGGCTAAATCCGAGCCTCATACTTCACAAGAACCCCCTAGAGATATTATGTCAAGGGGGTCAATTCTAAGACAAAGTGCTCAGAAATTCTGGGAGGCTGTCCACGATATTTTTGAGATTAAAATACCAAATCGAATTACAACCATGAGGCAAGAACATGTGCTTCAATGAGAAGGGCAGCAGCAAGACAAAAATAAAATAATTAAGCTTAATTTATATTATCAACAACATGCCAATAAAAAGAAAATATAATATTCTTTTAAGGTTTTTAAAATTCTAATGTGTATTTTTTCAGGATTTGGCGGAAAGTAAGAGTTCATCAGGCAATTTTTCAATTTATTACCTCCCAAATTAGGAAAAAACCTCCACTGCTGAATTCAGGTGAGCATTAAACAAAAATACAAAGAAGGATCTAGCACTCAAGAAGGTAGAATGAAAGCTTAAAGACAACAAAGCAATCTGAACCACATAAACCAGATGGTAAACAAAAAGGAAAAGAAAAAAGTACATATCTGTCTTCAGTGGAGTTTGAAATACATTTTCTAAATGCTGGAATTAGCAGTAACATAGATTCCTCTATCTCATGTGTTTTTGTTTGACAGAAATGTGCACATACTTTGAAAAGCAATGTAATAAATAGATCTGATATACTGGTGACATGAAGAGGGTTTTGTTTAAATTCACAAGAAATGTAAAAAAAATCAAATGGAATTTGAACCTCTCCAAGTAAACCCACATCTCTGCTAAGAATATAAAAGAAGACTTTCAGCTAAAGAACAGCTATTTTGGAGTAGTCCTAAGCATCTTAAAATAGAGGCTTAGAATCGAAGTGCTTTGTCAGCCACAACAGTACACTCGTGATGATGCTCAGTAATAGCACAAGACAAAGAAAATAATCTTCTACCATTTACCGTGATGTTTTCTATTATAACCACACAGATGAGATGTTAAATGAGAAATTTCGTTGTGCAGCAGCTGCAGGCGGCCCCCGAGGCAGCCCAGGAAGCACCGCGGGGCAGAAGTGGTTACAGCCGATGCATTTCCAGGGCTGAGGTCCTTCTGAGCACTGCCTTCAGTTCACCCACCCTTGTGGTGATGCTCCTTTCTCTTGGAAATTGGATGCTCCTTTCTCTTTTCCAATTGGAAAGAGAGCCCTGAGCAAAATACTCCTTGACATAAGTGTGAGATGTTTTGCTGTTTGGTATTTTAACTGTTTTATTTTTCCTGACCCTTTCACCACCACCTCCCCACTCTTGCTAAGCCTGGAACTGCCTTTGGCCAGTGAACACATCAAGGGCCTGAGTGGCTCAAACCTTCCTGATGAAAAGCACATCTTCACCTTTTCCAAAAGACAGAGGAAAATGACAGCAGATTTCCCAGCTGAAGAAAACATGCTGTTGGCATTATAAAAGAGCAATATGCTGCTCCATGCCTCCAGGTTCACCTGTCCCCAGCCATTCACACCAGCTGGGCTTTGGTCAGGCTCCTAAGCAAAGCCTGCTGCTTTTACTTGATAGGACCACTCAGTTCAGCCCAAATTTGGGGAGATGCCACTTGGGGATTGATATAAAAAAAGTCCTGAAGTACTGTAAGGTTCTGCCTGCATCCAGTGACCTCAGCGAAGAATCCTGCAAATACAGAGGTCCTGACTTCTCTCAAACGAGACCAAATGTCTAGATAACAGGAAGACAAGACACTGCATTTTCCATGTGATCTGTTTCTCAAAACACAGACCTCAGCCCAAAGAAAGGAGTCTGTAAAAAAGCTTTAATGACAACTCCAAACTGTCTTATTTAAAGCTAATAAAAATCCTATGAGCAACAGAGGCAGCATGAGATCGTATTTGTTCAGAACACTAAATGTGTGTAATGTTTTACAGATCAACAAAAACACGGGGGCATCAGTCTTCATTATATTCTAGCAATTTTGTATTAATATACCTTCATAAAATAGGGAAATTGCACAGCATTACCCCAAGCAAGCAAAGGTTTACCAACAAATCTGTAATTGAAGCAATCACAGTATCAGGCACAATACAAGCACTAGTTCATGCATTATGCTGCTTCCTAAATCACTCAGGTCCTCTGCCAACAGAAAATTGAAATCAGCCTCTTTGGACCCCTGGCTCAGTTCAGCTAAACTACACTCCATTACCTCGCACTTCTGGAAACACTTCCCAGCTTAGGAATGAATTTGTAGTGTTACACTGGGAAGAACTCCCACTGAAATATTTATCAAATGAAAGCGGCCTCCCTAGCAAGCACTAACCTCTGGGCAGACTGTGCTCTGCTTTCATGTGCAGCTGAGTGATGACTCTGGAGAAGGTGCAACAGGCTGATGTTTGGAGCAACACACATTATTTACTGTGACAGAGATTTAAAACACCCTCTTAGAACTTGTTTTTTGTCCCACCCCAGTCCAAATCACTTCTCTGGACTGAAAGAGCGCAAAAGCAAATTTTGGAGCAAAACATTAGTGAGCAGAATTAGGTCTGCCAGTGAGCTAAAGGTGTTTTCACTAAAGGGGACATGACTTCAGCAACAGCATAACTGCTTCAAAACATTGTGAAACTACAATTAAATGAATTGCACTTTCTGCCTGCTGCTATTTTGCCTTACTCTGACATCAAAGAATTGTAACTCAACACAATTTGGAAGGCTTCAGAGCAGCAGGGGAAGCTTTGGTGGTGGCTGTCTGGAGCTTATCCTGATGCTTTATGCCAAGATGCAGGCAGTGACAGCATCTGCCCGTTCTGCAGAAGAGAATGATTCCTGGTCTTTCAGGGAACAGTCGCCGTTTCACTGCTATACTCGTATCACAAACACCACTCTCAGAAAAACAGAGCTCAGAGAACAAAATGTATCCCCATTTAAAGCATTAATAAAATTAATACAAAAAACTGAAAGGAAAAAACAAGTCTCTCTTCACACGGCACCCAGATCTACTTTCTCCAACTGTTTTTCCCAGGGGAAGTAATTTTCTTTGACCAACGCTTTTCTTTTCATGTCCTGACTCAACTGAAAATTGTGAAAGCCACAATAATATCCAAATCTGTTTAGATGTGGTTTTTTGCTAGTTCTTCATACGGAGCCTGGAGGGAAAGTGGAAGACTCCATCCCTACCGTACCAGGACAAATAGAGAGCTCCAATAAATCTCAGCCTCAGCCAGGCCTTTTTGGCAAACCACGTGGTAACATCAGAGCTCATCTCTTGCCAACACCTCCAGCTGAGAGAAGGGAATCCTAAGATCTAATCCTCAACAAGGAGTCTTTGCCACAGTTAAACAGTGCTTTGTGCCAGCCTTCCTGATGCTTAGTGACTAAAAATTTCCTGCATTCTAGTTATCCTCATAAAGTAGGGCATAAATAAATATGTTGCAAAATTTCATCCGCGTTATGTACTCTTCCTGGAGTCAAACAGTCAGACAACAAGGATTAGATGATAAAACATAAATACTCTGTTCTAATCTCATAGTGTCCTTCCACATCACTAATGATACATCAAATCACCCTGCATTCATTGGGGCAGTTACACCAACAGACAGCATATGTTATATAAAAACTCTTAGATAAGAACAGGCAACATGTTTACTTCCTTTTAATTAGGGAGCAGGCGAGCTGCAGTCTATCTCCTGAAATGAGATGTAAACATAAACGACCTCCACATGCCCCCTCTTTCAAACAGCTTATTGACACGGGCTGCAGGAACCACACTCATCCACACTTCCTGCAGTGCCACACCCATGCTCTGCTCTTCAGGAAGGGAAGAGGCAGAATTTTTGCGTGGAAAGAAGAGAAATAGAAGGTATTCAAGGTGCACCTGGCAAACAAAGAGGTTCATCTCTGTGCCCATGAAAGAAAATGGAAGGGATGAAACTAGAAATAGACTGGGACTTCTCCAGAGGGAACGGGATCTGTCACTTCAGCGAAGGAGAGGGACACCTCGTAACATGTCGTGGTTGAAGAACCAGGGACAAACTGAAATGAGCCAAAAGAACAGCAAAAAAGATGATGGGAAGGCTGGCTTATCATAATCTATTAGAAAGATGAGCTGTATTTGGGTGAGTTGAGTACAAAATCATCCCAGGATGTTACAAGGCTTGTTTCAGAAAGGGCAAAACAAGCAGTTTCCTCGGGCAGGCAACAGGCCTCTTCATCTCTGACAGAGATCAGCAGGGCTTCAGGCAGCCTCTCCTTCAAGCTTGAATGACTCTCTAAACCTGCAGTTCCCAAGGTACTTAGAAACTGCAGATGATAAAGTGATATTATCGTTGTCACACTCAGACCAAAGAACTCCTGTTGACCTCACTGGGTCTAGGACTTCTGCCAATTTCACTTTTTTAATTTTTAATAGGAAGGGAAAACTCCTCAATTAGTTATTTTGGTAATCATATACCTCTGCAGCTGCTGGTGGTTTGGGGTTTTTTTGGTTGTTGTGGTTTTTGGTTGGTTGTTTTTTACATCTTGGTGTACAGTTTTGTCTGTCACTTCCAGGGCTTGGCCAAACTCAGCAGCCACTGTAGATGAATGGCTTATTGAGCAGGGACACATTGGAGGAGTTAAGGAAATGAATTTGCACAACCCAGCCTTTGAGATTGATACTGAGCAAGGCTAGAACATCGATAAAGTAGGAACTAAGAGAACATTGCTAAAAGAACACTATAAGCAACTTTAGGGAACTAGCGAAGAAGTTGCAAACTGCAAGGCCGAAGGTATTGCCAAGAACTCCGCTTGTGCGCAAGAAGCTCAAAACCAATAAACATACAGTTGCTGTGGGTGATTACTAGTGGGTAGCCAATTGTAAGCGCGGGTATAGCGCGTGAACAGCCGTTGATATCTATATAATGGATTACTAAATAAAGAATAACGGAATAGCACCAAAACCTCTATGAGTGTGCGTGCTATTTCCCGGCAACTCTCCACAGCCACAGAGCTGTGAAGAAATCTGGTAAAGCTTAAGACATTCAAAGACAAAGATGCCTTTGATTCATGCATCCAAGAGACTCGGGTCAGGAGTTGATGCTGTGTGACATATGTTTCTAGCATGCAGCAGCATCCTCCTCTTGGAGCTTTTCCATTGTGTCAGCTTGTGACAATCTGAATGTTGGACAATTTCATAGCATGGTAATGCAGATTTTAGTGCCCAGACTGCATTGAGAATTATAACCACACTCTGGAAAAGCGAGTTGTCACCACCTCTACAGCCACGTGGTTACTGAAAAGCCATTTCTCAGACATACTCAGACTCCAGGAGGAATTGATGGAAATACAGTTAATGAAATATTCTGATGAACAGAGAAACATAATCACAGGCTTCACATTGTGTCCCAATTAGACTGTGCTTAGGTCAGAACTTTCAGGTGCTAATAGGATTGTTAAAACAAAGAAAGTGAACAGCTGAAGGAAAAAATCAACTAGGCACAGTAGTAAAAATACTTTTAATTAGCATCTTTGTTTTGCTGAAGGGACCACAAGGCTTCAATAGCAGTATGCAACATCAGAGAGTTTGCAAACACGTTGTAACAAAAGGGAAAACAAGAAATTCAGAAAGAATGTGCAATATTAACTTGATACTGCCAGGGTAAACAGTTTTACAATCTTGTAAGAAAGATTAAGATCACAAGTTACCAGGATACCATTGTTCCTTCCAGCTTCATGTTTTCAACACAAAATTGAATACTTTAACACAGAGCTGTACTTTCGTCACTGCAAACTCATTCATCCTGTTCTGTGGGAGGCTGCAATAACCAGCACAGGACTTTTCAGAATTTCTTTGTTCACAGGAGTCACCACCTTGTTATTCATAATTTATTATAGTTCCCATAATTTGAAAGGGAAATAATTTCTGGGCACAGTTTTTCAATGTAACTTCAGACAGAGCATCTGATTCAGATTTTGCTCCCAGGCACGCTGCCGTAGGAGCTGGAGTTTTCTGGGTTTGTCTGAGCTCAGCTGAGATTAGCAGCTGATCTTCCACTTCTTCACTTGCTCAACAGTGACAAACCTAGCCAATTGCAGAGCAGGCTCCTGTCACTCTACATGGACAGTGCTGGAGGGGCAGCTCAGAAAACCAGGAGAGAAAGCTCATCACATGGTGCTAAAGCAAGGGAGACAAGGGGACATTGCCAGGGCCTTTCAGGAGTCCTGCTGAGTGTTTGTGAGAACACTTCTCTTCACTGACCTTTGACTGGCAAGTATTTTCCTCCCAATTACATAAACACTTTCCCACCTCCATTGATTACTTCCAGCCACTTGAGTGCCCTGGATCCACTTCTATCGCAAACAGGTCAGAGAATACCTGAATTTTGGGGACATGTGAGAGACAGGCATCTATAGACACAGGTTTGACAAAGCCATTCCAGCACTGGTTCTTTCTTTTTGCTAGTGTTCTTCTTAAGGAATGAAGAATTGGTATATAAGAGAAAAAGGAGGAAGAGGAAGAGGAAGGGGAAGAGGAAGGGGAAGAGACTACCAGTCTGAAGGTATCTATTCATTTATACTGAAATACAGATTGGAGGTATTACATTGAAATACAGATTGCTTTGGCCACATAGAATTAGGTTTCAGAGGCTCATATTTAGAGTATACTTCATTTGCCTTCGCTGCCCATCTGCTTACCCACCTGAATGAATACAGGTGTTAAATGCAAGCTATACCCTCCAAATATCATACACAAACTGCCTCGTGGAGACATCAAGGCTGTCATCTGCTACATCCAGGAGGAGATACCACCCTGCTGCTTGACAGGAGCAGATTAAATATCAGCAAACTTCTTCCTGATCTTAGCAACTCTGCTCACGTCCCATGAATCACTCCTGTAGAACATACAGCAAAAGCAGAAAAGCCAGTTGTGTCACTGTGTGCCCAAGGAGAACACCCCACTTGGCAACAGAGCAACATGTCATATGTCAGTGGGACTTTCTGCTTCTCAGGGGTGCCATCTCCTCCTCTCACACATCACAGTGCCTAGAGGTGAGAGAACTCCAGAGTCCCCAAGCAGCCTCACTGGCACTACTGCCAGCTGTGCTGCCAACAGTGCAACAAGCACTGTGATCCCCTTGGAGCTGCTCCGGGACAAAGCAACTGCAGCTCTGACATTTGTGGGCTTATCTTACCTGTGAATTTCTTCTCCCTGAGAGACAGTTTCGTGCCCAGGCAGAAAGTTTGACATCACTGCAGAACCTCAGAGCAAGGGGAAAAGAGGCAGAGCTCCCCTCCTCCAGCTCAAGTCTAATACAGGAGGCTCCTGTCTACTTAGATAAATGTTATTTATATGGCTCACCTTGGCAGCTGCACACAGGCAGTGTGATTACTCAAGTGCTGTATGAGAAACGTCATGCAGAGATGGCTGTAAAGCATCCCACTCTTTTTTCTCCTCCTGCAGCAGCTGTGTCTATAGTGATTATTTGCATAAGTCACTCAGATCAGTTGCTATCAATTACTATGTGGTGGATTATCATTTAATGTTCTTATATAAATAAGGTTTTATACCTCCTTGATGAAGTGGGTATTTCTGGCTAGGTGGTAGTCACTCTGGGGCTTAGGTATCAGTCCTGTCTGGAGAAGAGCCATGGAGCTGGGGAAGGGTCTGAAGTGATGAGGAGCAGTTGAGGGAGCTGGGGATGTTCAGCCTGGAGAAAGGGAGACTCAGGGAGGACCTTGTCACTCTCTACAACTCCCTGAAAGGAGGTTGTAGCCAGGTGGGGATCAGGCTCAGTTCCCAGGTAAAAAGTGACAAGACAAGGGAAAATGCCTTCAAGTTGCACCAGAGGAGGTTTAAATTGCATATTAAGAAAAATTTCTTCACTGCAGAGTGGTCAGGCATTGGAACAGGCTGCCCACAGAAGTGGTGGAGTCACCACCCCTGGAGGTATTTAAGACAGGTGGATGTGGCACTTGGGGACACGGGTTAGTGGTGGATGTGGCAGTGCTGGTAAACAGTTCGACTTCATCCTAGAGGTTTTCTCTGACCTAACCAACTCTATGATTCTAAGTCTCCCATAAAGAGAGCAGCTGACTTGCTATGACCTAACTTCCTTCACTGACCACTTGGAAAGATTTTTCTTTCAATCCATATTCATAAGGGTAAGACCAGTGGAACTGGTTGTTCTAAGTTGTATATTTAGAGTGATGCATGTTAGCTCAGCATTTGCAGGATCCCAATCTACATAAGTTGCTATGACTTTTTGAGAGCACAGGAGGAATAAATACATCAAGGAAGGTGTTCCACTTCTTTTCACGGAGCAGCACTTCATACCTTGGCTGATTTATACCCACACGAAACAACAGGAAGGCTTCCTACCTGTAACCGAATGCTCACAAACAAAAGTTTTTAGCCTCAGGTTTGAGATGTTGCATCCAATAACCCACCTTCTCTGAAAATCCTCCACCATGATATTATGCTTTTTTCTCCCTAAGCAACATGTACACAAACATCTAAACTGAACAGGCTCCAGTAAATTAAAAACTAACAAACCAATTTCAAAGACATTGGTCTGAGCTGGTCTCCTGCACCTCATACACCTCTAGTGAACAACCTCCTTCTGAAACTTTTTCGATTTATGTCCTGATCCACAGCAGAAGTTTCCCTGAAAAATGGTTTGGATTTTTTTACAGCTACCAGTATTGCCCATTTTTTGATGTAGAAACTACACCTGTCTTAGCTACATATATTCAATCAGTCCTAATTTGTACTGACAGAAGAATGTGTTGTCAAGCTGCAATCAGAATAATGCGTCTCCTCCTGTTCACCACAGAGTAACCACTGAGAAAAATTTCAAAATAGACAACATTTTCTCCTGTGCTTTTCATGCATATGATACAAACATTATGTATCAGCTGTGCTAGAAATTGAAACAATCTTTTAGACATGCTGGATTGTTTCACATTAGCATATCCTCATGTCAGTAATCAAAATCAATCAACTCAAATCAAATTAGTTCTCCATGTGTTCAGTTAAAATGCATACCATATGCTGGCTGAAATGTATACCAAAGCAAGACTGTGCAGCTGTAGGAAGCTTCTTTCTGCAGCTCCATTTCACAGCAACATTAGGACAATTTCCATTAAAACACTAACATTTAACTATTTTCAACCAGTCTTGTGTAGCTCCAAAGGATCAATTAACTGACTGGTTGAAATTAGTCACTAGTGATGCGTCACAATACCTGCTGTCTCTGTGGGGTCCAATCGAGGGTTAAGGAAGAGCTCGCTCTCTGATCAAACAGGACCTGTGAGAAATCACAATTCACCAGGCGTGCCCAGAGGCTCAGCTGTGGTACCATTTGCAAGATTTATATGATGGTATTTAGAGCCATCGCTTACTCCACCTAGTTAAACATCTGGTTGCTGTCAAATTGTCAAGGTATGCAGAGCTGGAAAGCACCTGCTTACAATACCAACTACTTCTGAACATCATTGGTATTACAGGAATGCTTAGGAGCCTGCATCATGCAGCCACTGCTGAAAGGTCACCCGGGCTGGGTGAGCAGCATCTCCTCCAGTCACTGCTGAAATGTCTCTGTGCAGGAGGATCAGGAGCGAGGGGCTGCAGGAGCCACCACCCCGATCAGCACCAGGGTTGCCTCCTCCCCGCTAGAGCACCACTCTGCATTCCAGAAGGCACTGGAAGGGCAGCCCTTTGCAGCACCATGTTTGGGTTTTATCCACACTTCAGCTGCAGAACCAGTACCAAGTGTAAGTGACACACCCTCAGCGTGCTCAGCATCCGAGGGACCAGGTGAGAGCTGAACCACCTCCCTTCAGTGCACCCAGTCCTCAGCCTCCCTCCTACCACTGCTCACGAAACCAGCTGTGGTGGACTGTCTGAATCTGGCTGGGAAGTGGACACATAGCCTGTTTTTATATTAAATGCATTACAGTTATTTTAATAGTCCTATTCTAACCAGATTTTCAAACAGCTGGAAACCTCTGCTTGCCTCTCCACTCTCCTTACTAGAAGCCTCAATTTCGACTTTATGAGATGACTTGTTTTTCTCTCAGCTGATCACTGTCATATGCCTAACCATATGTGTCAAGAAAGTATTAGAGGGGATTCATAAATGCTAAACCTCTAAGAGGCTTAGGAGTGAGAAACATAATCGAGTGTCACTGCTGGAGGCAGAAGAGTTGTTTAGGAATTCTGATAAGCATCAGTTCAGCAGATATTAATTTTTATGCTGGTTAATCAGAAACAGGAAGCTTCAGGAAACAGAAATGCTTCTCTGTCTCTGTGCTCATTCACCATGGGGTAGAGGAATCACCAGGGGGTAAAGAAATCACCATGGGGCACAGAAATCACCACTCCAGCTCAGATTAGCAGCTGAAGTGTTTCAGCATCCTGTCCTGAGCAGCACAAGCTTCTGATCCAAACAGTGATCAGAAATGGATGTTTCTGCAATACATACAAAATTGCAGAGAAGCATAATTATGTAAAACTTTGCCAACAGGGGAAACACTCTCCTAACTTAGAAGACAATAGCCAATAAACCAGCTTGTGGTGGACTACCTTTGCAACACTAAAATATTCTTGTGAATGAAACACTAGAACCTCTCTTCCTCCTCCATGCAGAATGAGGCAAACTCCACAGACCAGTTTTTCCCCCCAGAGATTCTCAGTTTAAAACCTTTTCTTAACCCTATAGGTATAATCTAAAGGACCTCATCCCTCACAGGTCACTTCCTCACTGATGACTCTACACTGTGACTACCAGATGATCTCTGATAATTTTTGCTCAGAAGTCTTAAGAATTCTGTCAGCACATACATCAGACATATTATCTCCTATCTCAGTGGCTGATACGTTTTCAGTCACATTGTTTGTCATCACTGCCTGTCTCCCCCTTTCAATGGTGACCAAGGAGCTACGGCAGAAAAAGGACTGCAAATTGATGGGGTTTGGTCCCCCTTCCAGAAGGAGCCTGTGACTGAAGCCTGAGCCCTGGGACAGGCTCACTGTCGTGTCCCTGCAGCTGGCAGCAGCACCAGCCCCTGGGGCTGCTCTTCTTTGCTATTTCTATTCACTGAACAGTGTGCTGTACAGGCTTCAAGAGCCAGAACTTCTTCCCCTGCACTCTCCTCAGCTTCAAAGCAAAAGCTCATTTCACACGGGGTACCCAGCTAGACAGTCCCACTTCATTACTGTCAAGGTTTGGGATACCTTTTGTTTAGCTCTTTGTGTTGGAATTTTTTCCCCATTCTAGCTGCTGGGGGGTATAATGGCGAGTGATTAGTTGCTTGATGAACCTTGATGGTGGATCATTAAGAAGGAACAAAGAAATGACTCTAAGATGAATGCAGCTGGCTAGCCTTATCTGGACTCCCTAATAGCTAGGATGGTTTCCCCTCAGGGTGGGGCAGGGATACGAGGACTAAGACAANCATTACTTTCCACTGAGCTCCTGCTGGCTACCTGCAGGTAAATCCAGCCTGTATTTAATCTCTACATTTGAAGGGATATTTGTTTATTTCATAGTGGCCTGGACTGCAGTACTTCATACACAGTACCTGCTATGCCACCAATCTGAAAACTGACTTCCCAGAGAAATCTGTGAGAAGTTGTTCACAGCATCAGGAAGGCACCTGAGCACAGCAATACAGATACCTGATGGAGGCATTCCCTCTGCTGCCCTGATCCAGTTAACCAGCAATCACATTACCTTGCTCCTTCAATACCTCTGGGCTCACTTCAATTCACTTTGGTCTCTCTGAACCTGGCACTATTGTATCTGCTGCTGTAAGATCCTCTCCATAAGACAGTTTGATTTGACAAAGGGCTAAACATCTTCAACTCCTATTTCAGCACTGGAAACACACTTTTGATCAAAACACATCTAGACTCAGAGTCAGCACTGGTAATTAACAACTGGATGCAGGTCTCCAGTGACCCACCTGAATGGAGGTAGGATAAAGAAGCCAACAACTACATCAGTTATCTGTCAACTTCGAACTGCTGCACTCATTAAAGCCAAAACGTGCACACACACAAAAACATTCTGCACTGATAAGCGAGCAGCAAATAACTTCCCTGCAGTTTCCACAAAAAAAAGCATCCCTTTCCTTTAGTCATTTCTTGCACTCTTCTCACCGCACCTATAGGAACTTTCAATAGCACCATCAAATCAATATGGATATGCAATCTGCATGCATTTAACTTCAAAAACAGTATTACTAACTGCTTTCTACAAGATAAATGTTTCATGTTATCAAAATAATTCATAAGATGTATTGACTTTCATGACTCCTTGCTACTTTCAAAATTCTGTTCTCTGCCAGAGACAATCAAGAAAAATCTCTAAATAGGTTCACAGTCTTCTGTTCATTAAAAAAAAATCCCATACTTTGCAATGTCACTTTGAAGGAGGAATTCTGCAGAAGTAGAGCTGGAAAACAGAATTATTTTACAAGTTGAAAAAGCAGAAGGCATGCTGCCATTCATTTTAGTCACTTCCAAGCAATTTTGTTCGAATCTGCTGAAGGCAAATTTCAGCATAAAGTATGAAAGCTCAAGATCATCTAGTTACTAAGATGAATGCCTGTTAAGTCTCCAGTTGGGACTATTGCCTTCATTTATAAAAACACAATTTCTCCTCCAACAACAGAATTAGCATAAGTGTGCTTAAAGTCCTGCTCACAGGATCTGCCAGCCATATCTTCTTTCTTATTTCAATCTGAGATTGACGTCAGTAGCATTCACAACCTTTTGAGAACTCATTCTCCAGTTTCTACTTAATTTGATGTCTCAGAACATTTATATGACTCACAAAATTTGCAGTTGGAAGCTTCAGGGCACAAAGACGGAAAGAAATCCAAAGGGGAAAAAAAATTGCATTTAGTGTAGTAAAATAATAGTACGGAAGAAGAGACAGATAAAATATAGTCAGGTGCTATTTTTGGCAATGGTTGTTTAGCAAAGGAAGCACAATTTCCTCTTTCATTACTCAATAAAACAAAGAAACACAATTTTCTGTTCCATTCATTACTCAGACTGAATGAAGAGATCAGTCATAAGAGCAAAGTTAAACTTACGGGATTTTGCAGCTACCCGTGGGAGCTGAGTGACACTTTGGGACCACCAAAGCTGAGAACCAAGGCACCAAGGCTCCCAAGAGAGGACACTTCTTTACACAGGACACACTCCTGACTCTGGGAGAGAGCTGGGGTCAGAAGGCCCTGCTGAAAACTGCTCCAATTCAAATTCAAATTCAGAGGGTCATCTGTGCTGGGCAGAACTGCAACACTCAGGAAGAGCTCATTTTTGAGGAGTAGGAAGTAATCACCAATGCCAGTACAGATTTCATTCCTGAAAACCCCTGACCCTTCCTCTGCACACACGCAGGTGCTCCACATCCTCTGGATGAAGGGAAGACCACGCAGTTGAGGAGACAGCTACTGGAAAGCTCCCATTCTCTCAGCTGAGGTGTTCTCGTTCCAAACCTGGGTCTTTGCCAAGTCTTTCTCGGTGAAAAAAATGATCTCTCCATTTCTGAATAGAGAACACTGGTTATATGAATCCCTCAAGCCTTGACACACTGTCAAACTAACACTCTTTTTGTTATTAATCAAGAATTTCATAGATGAGATCTTAAAATTAACATGTCTTGGGAATCTTTTTATTTAAGAAATGAAGATCCAATGAGTCATGGCTGCAAAAGTCACTCAGCATCTCCCTTTGAGAGATTATTTTGAACAAGTACTTTATTGAGCAGACAGATCTTAGCAGAACACACATGACTCACCTGTGGCATGAGGGCAATTAAACCTTTATCAATTTTTTAAAAATATCTATAAAATAAGTAGACAAGAAGTGAAAGATCTCCTACTTCTCCTATTTCCTGATAACAGTCCCAGAGTAGTTAGCAAATATGATAGTCTGGATTTATTCTCAGCTTCCTGCACAAAAAAATATAGTAAGAAATCAATGCTACAATGCTTCTTGGCCACATAGGCTGTAGTTTAAAAAAAGAAAAAGGAGAGAAAAGATAAAGAGGGCTCTTGCATGGGTTCTGACATTATAACCAACAAAACAAATACCAGCTCTTCTCTGCCTTTGTGTTAGGTGATAAAAAGCAGTTTGGTTTTTTACTGGTTTTTTGGTTGGGTTGTTGGGGGTTTTTTTAAAGTCTGTGGTTTTTTAATCATCAAATTGACTGCACTGTCTCTCAGTTTTAGGGTAATACAATATTACTTGGAGGATGCATTCTCAGGCAGGATAAACAGCTGCCATTCCAGGGACTTGAAAACTCCGAAGATCCCAGCTGGAGCAAAAGGGATGCATGTGTTTGATACTTTCAGGACCAGAGTGCATAAACACCTTGCACGCAGTTAATGGAAAATAAAGCTATTCATTTCCTTCTGTTTGAGCACTGGGGCTTTGTAAATGCTAAGGCAGGTGGCTACCTTGCCATCACTTAGCAACATCAGGTTTTGACAGGAAGCAACTGCTTCCTGGTCTCCCAGCCAGGCAGGTAAGGGGGATTCCCACAGCCCCTGCTGCAGATGGGAGAACTGACAAATCACTTTGAGCCAGCGCTGCACTGATGCAAAGGTGCTGTTGTGTCCAACTCACAGCCAGATTCTGCAAGTTCCACTGACTCAGGTGAAATTTCGTGTTAAGGCAGTAAATATGCTGAAGACCAAGACCACCTCCAGATTTAGATAAAAGATTACTCAAATCACAGTTTTCCCATGACAATGGTGGATTTTTACTGAATTTGTTCCCTTTAGATTTCTCGCAGTCTCCTGAATACTAAGTAGCTCCCATACATATTTATATCAGAATTTTAGCAGAAAAACTGAAGTAATTTCAAACATGTCCAAGACTTCAGAATGATGGCCACAGCTTTGAACATGCTGCTGTGGAGTGGGGCATGTGCAACTCAGAACAGTAGAAAGTACACCACAGAGGAGGACTTTATGCAGATTCTTCCCTTGCAAGAGTTTGCTTTTCCCTAAAATCGTTAACCAATACAAGTGGACGTAAATTATTAATTTTACACTTCCAACCCCCCAAAATTCAAGGAGGACTAAGCAGTTCTCGCAAATTTACCTCATATAATATCTTTGCAGCATTGACTCTTTCTGCATGCTATTTTCAAGATGAAGGGCATTCTTCTGAAAGAGAAGATCCATTTTAGCTAGAATAAGGTGCCTTAAACAGGTATGGATTTGCAGCAGTTGCATAATTATACCACAGCAGTCAGAATGAGCACCAGTACAGAAATCCTGCTCATCTGGAGCTCTGAGTGCCTATAACCAGCCAAGCCATTTGAGCCCCTTCTGTGCTTCACTCTCACACTTAGGAAAATAACCGAGGGAGGGGGTTTGGTGAGGAAGAGTGTACAAAAACAGGCTGAAGAGCTTTGCCAAATGCATACCCCTTTCCTCAACCCAGGAAACACTAAGCCCGGACACCAACCACCTCCCAGGAAGCCTGGAACCCACCTGATGTTCACACAGGGCAACAGCAGTTCCACCTCTCCAGCCCTCCTGGGACTGCTGCTCAGGGCCACTCCTTGCTGCTTGCAAGCCAGTGTTTATAGCACTGCTCTTTGCTGCTGTTTTCCACTGTAATTAATGTAATCATTAAGGGCATTGGGGCTTTTCTTTTCATGGTCCTGTTTTGGTTCTACACACGTTTTGCCCCAGTTTTCAATGCACACTCTTGTTCCCTTTAGGACACACCAGCACTGCACAGTGGGGTTGTCTGCACAGGCCCTCACCTGCCAGAGGCAGAGCTCCAGAGGTGGAGGGGGCTCAGCAGAGTCAGCCTGGAGCTGTGCTGGAGCTAAGCCAAGCTTGCTGCAAGCCCCCACCATGCTGCACTGTGTCGCACTGTATGGACACAAAGAAAACACACGTAGCTGACTAGGTTGAGGAGCCAAAAGAGAGCCAAAAGAGAGAGGGCAGAACTTTCTGACCTTTATTTATATGTTCTTAGAAATCACTGTGGATTGGAGGTAGAAATTACCACCTCTCAATCACACTGGTCAAAGGAAAAATCCATCACATGTCTCCGCCTAGGAGAATGGAATGAAAACAACAAAGACAGTTAGCAAAAACATGGCCATGTTTACAACAGCATGCGTGAGAAAGTACTACAGCAAAGAAAAACATTGAAGAACTGCAAAACTCAAAACAACAGCACTGGGCACAACCTCCCTTGTTTCAGACAACCTCCCCTCCGTGTCTCACCCCACTGCTGTAGGTACCAGCTCCCATAGTGCTGGTGGTTCTACAGCCCGGCGAGGGCCAAGAGAGGGTGAGAAAACATAAGGTTATTATGGTCCATCATTCCACTCTCATACATCAAAGACTTGAAAAATGCATTCCTTAATTACCCTAGCTTGGCTGTAAATTTTCAGTGGTATTATTCCATGTAATTAATTGATGCACCTGCGTGCTTTATCACAGAGTATTTCTTCTTCATAAAGCAAAAAAGACTTCCTCTCTTTTCCCCAGCTACACTTGCTCACTCTAAGGCACAACTCCACGATTTCAAATGTTGTTATGACAGTAGTCTGCAAGAACTCTCCTCGCAGTTAGTGCAAAAGTGCTTACAAAAGTACTCTCTGACCTCTCCAAGAGCTAGCCAGGGCGCACAACACAGAGACAAGATAAACGATGGGAAAAGTGGCACAGCCTTACAGAAATGTCTACAGCAGGAGGTTAAACTGCAGAGCAAGAAAGCAACCTAGCACTTGGTGGTAATTCCAATGGAAACACATTTTTTAGCCTTTTGGAGTTTAAAAAAAGAATCCAAAACACATTTGATGGGAGTTATTTCTCTTTCTTCCCTCAAAAAAAAAGAGACTTGCAGTCTTTGGTACAGGACTTCACATGGGCTTATCAAAGCTGATTCATGCCAGTCTACCACAATTTGGCACTTGGAGCACTTGCTTCTTTTCACAACTGGGCAGGCTTGGTGCCCGCTGGCAGCCAGTCGAGCAGGATGCAGTTACCATGGCACTGGAACACGCAGCAACTCCACAACTGCCACGGCATCAGCGCCGACCGAGGGACCCACAGAGGGGAAGCAGCAGGTGAATCTTTGAATGAGCACATGCTACAGCAAAAACAGCAGTAGGGTGAGTGTTCTGCCTCATAAACATCCTATGCACCAGTCCCCTGTATGTTCTGGTTTATTGCTCTGTCTACAAGGAAAGCAGAGGGACAGTAAAACCTGGTAGCATCAGAAGCATATGTGCACAGACCGATCCACACGTGCCGCTCTCTCGCCATGACTTCACCCTCTAGCACTGCTGCAGATGTCTGGATCAGTTTGTTAGAGCAACAAACCAGCCAGAATCTGGCTGAGAAAATACCACCATCGAGCCTTCTTTGAGTAAAACACAGAGTTTAATCACTTGAGTCATATATCACATGAAGGTACTTCAGTTAATGAAGCACAGCAGCTCATAACACAGTGTGTTTATCTGCTGCACTTACACCTGCTCCCCCCAAATTTCAAACACTCCTGCCACCTCCTGTTTCAGTTTCTAACACAAATTAGTGGTGAAGCAGTGACTATCTGATTAGCTCAGAAATGGACACAAAGCAGAGCTGGCAACACTAGAGGAATTTTCAAACAAGATGCAAGTGCACAACGGAAGCACAAGATGCCATGTGTGAGCTGAGCGAGACACTTGGGGACTTGCAGCTCCATTTGGATGGAGAGACACGTCAGCAACGCCGCAAACCCAGACTGTTGTAGAAGCAGAGAAGGATACTAGGGTACAATTCTGGGTTGCAGTGGCCCCTGGCCATAAAACACAAGGTGCTAAGCTGCTATTGGAAGATACATCTCACCCCGAACAGGATTTATGTTTCCTACTTTGTCACTCTCATTGGTATTTGCTGGGCAGCCAGAACAGCTCACCAGAAATCTGGGTTGAGATCAGTGTTTCCTGGTAAACATTACATTGTTCTGCAGATGGGAGAACCTAACCAGCAAACCACAGGCCCCCCAGTTCTCCACATGGCAGGAATGTGCTGCTTTTTTGTCCAGCTTCTGGTACATCTCACCAGGTGTTTCCTTCTGTCTGCAGAGTCCAACGCCTCCAATATAACAGAATACAGAAAATCAGCGTTTATCTCTGGGAGCTCAGTTCATGCTGTTCAATGAATAAGGATGTTGAACAGCAAGACAACAGAAAATAAATCACAAAGTTCACACTGCTAAATTCCTAGGTGCTTCAGAAATTGTGCTACAGGGCACAATTTCTCACATCTGAAAAACATTTTGGGGGCTTTGGATTCCCTTTTTCGGTTCTAAAATCAGTCATTCAGATACTCAAGTGTTGCATAAACATGACACTGCAGTAGACAAGACAGTACATGAAAGTTATAAGTGTGAGTAAGCACAGTAGTTATATTTTCTCATTTGACCAAATGTGACACAGTTTAAGTACATGCTCACTTGAGACAAACACTATGAGAACTCATAAATTCCACCCACTGTATTATCTCATAACTGATCACAGTACAACCAAGCATATTTAAATATAGAATATACCCAGTCATTATGCAGAAGATAACATTGTGAAAGAAAATCATAATAAGGGTGATTCTGATAAGACAAGGACAACAGGAAAAGGTTTAGAGGCACATGAGTCTAAGACTTTATGTAAGATGATTGCAAAACATCTATTCCAAATTTCTGGTAAAACAGCATTAAATACAAAACATCATGAGGCCAGCAACTCATTTGTCCTCTCAAAGCTCAACTGCCTTACTGTATCAACTGAATCATTGCCTTTGAAATTTCCGATGTACAGCTTTTCCTCTACTTGACAAACATTTAACATCAGTCCATTTTCTGCAGGAAAGGTCCAAACCTTTGAACTACCAACAGCTCTTTATCAGCTAACACACACACTCGACACTGCCCTGGATACAGCCTGGTACCTCAGAACACAACATGTTTCATTTTACTGAAATGAACAAAACAAGGCCTCCAAGGGCCCCATAACTCTGCAAAGATGGAGCACAAAAAGAGATAGTATACCTGTAGTGAGAGCAAATCCAATACTGTCAGCAGGGATAACTGCAGTGGTATCAGAGCTTTGACTGAAGCTGAATTTGGCCTTCATTGTAATGCAGAGTTATAATGAGATAACAATGGGATTGAGGTGATTAACTATAAACAGAAATAAACCCTCCATGTCAACTGCAAACACAGCAATGCCCTACTCACCAAGCTTAGGCTGTTCAATAAATTCAATAGTGAGTGAGGTAACTAACTACTCAGGGTCTTATTTTCCAAATTTTTATTTCTCTCCTTTGTATCACCCTTGCAACTCCAATCTTAAAGCCCATTCAAAGTGGCATGAGCACCAAGTTCTTCTCAAAGCAGAAGTATTATTACTTCAGATATAACCAAGACCTTGGAATTGAATTACAGACACTGTTATTGCATCTCTTCTCCAGTCAAATATTCTGCATTGTATTTTAGCATGAGAAGCAGAGCTTTACATCCACTCACCCACAATGATTTTCATTCCTGGGACCCAGCAAGTTCTTAATGCTGCAAATAAGATGTAATCCTTGACTCCCTTACAAAGATCAGCCTGTTCTTTTCACTATCATGAATTTCTCCATTTTAGTTCTTCATCTAAACAACTCAGAGGATTTCACAACAACTCTGAGGCTATAAAAGCAGAATTAGGCTCATTAGTGCTTTAGAGACACCATCACTATCACATCTATACATTAAATTACTGAACCTTATTACCTCTTTTTTTAGAAACAAGTTTTGTGCAAGCATTCAAGCCCGAAGTCGGTGCTTGCAAGGAACTTAGCAAAACCATGACAGGAATGGGATGTCTGGGGAATAGATGATTCTCTCATCTGAAATGCATAATTAGCTTTTGGTTAAGTGTGCAATTAACATTAAAATTTACAATCAAATATGATGGTGTTCTAATTTTATCTCATGTAAGAAAAAAAAAAAAAAGGAACTCAGTTGCCAGTGTTACTTCTTTGAATCCCTTCCCTAAGAGGCGAGCTGCTCAAGATCATCCTGTCACCCAGGCGATGCCTGATACAAAAAGCCTTTAAAAACACTGTGTGTTTGCCTTCTGGACAGCTATACAGCAGGGGGGTTATTTTGGTTTACACTTTTCTGTTTTGTAGTGGTAACTGCCACTCAATATAATTAGCAGTTGTCATATTTCTGTTTTTAGATATCCAAAAAACCCAGAGCAATGTTGCTTTGTACCCTCTCCCCAGCTGTGCCTGAGAGCTGTAATATGTGTTTCAGACATCCAATACAGCTAATCTCACACCCCAACAGGTTTTAGCAGTTAAGCCACAGAGACTTTTTTCTTAATGGGAAGGAAAAACCTTCATCCTAGCAGTTTAATTTTGATAAGCAACTCCTTAAAAGAAAAATCATACTGCAGTCTAAATATGCTGCCTCTGTCTGAACATCACAGCCTTTCTGTCTTTTAACCTGAAGTTAAATTTAATCTCTACTTGCCTTTTATAAGGGGGGTTGAAAGTAGTTTCAACTGTAACATCAGCTGCCAAACCCTGTACTTAGCTCTGTTTATTATTAATCACATCAATGTTTGTGTGTTGCATGCCGTACGTGCAACAAAAATGAGAGTCCCTTGTGTAGGGTGCTGCACAAAAGTGTAATGGAAATATAATCAAATCCCTCACACAAAGTATGTATGGGGTGGTGTGCAAGTGTTTGGGGCTGAACCCTGCCCATGACTCTCCATCAGTTAATTTATGTGACTGTGCAAAGAGTTCACATAATGAACCTGGACTGGGCCAGCACAAAGGGCCAGAGGCTGCCCCTCAGCAGTTCCCCTCAATGCCACTCAGGAGTTCTGCTGTCATTTTCACCACCATTACTCCTTACCAGCAATGGACACACAAATGCATAGAAGGGTGAAAAAGAAATCTCGCCTTGCTCTTACCTGAAACTGAAATCACTTTTATTCATTCACCCTGCTTCCATCTGGATCCGGACAAAGTGGCCCTCTAGCTGCTAGGCAACCTGAACTCTGCATTAAGTATTAACTGTTTGCATTTGCTAAGAATATAATAATGTTACCTTTGAGATTTATAACAAGAACCATACCCAGCTGAAAATGTAATAGTTTTCCTTTAGTAAACAGTAATTAGTGGGAATACAAAACTGTTGGTCAAAAAATGCAGAGAGATATTATAAATTGTCTCCTTACAAAACAATCATAAGGAATATGCTTTATATGAAAGTATTATTACAGATGGTGGTGGTATAAAAAAAATCTAATCCAAGAATTGCATATATGTAGATATGTAAATATATATATATGAATATATTATGTAGATATGTAAATATTTCTATAACATATGAGTATATTTATGTAAATAATGTTTTTAATTAAATACTAAATTACTAAGCCTCATCCAACTACAAAATGAATGTTCTCAATAAAGTTAATTTATTCTATTTACACAACACCACCATTCTTAAGCAAGACAGAATATATCTGAAATTAAAACACAGACAACTGATCTTGGAGTTCTTTAAAGAAAGGGGAAAAAAGCCCACAAAACATTATTTCATAAATCCCTCTCTGGACCATTTTACTGTTTCCATATGCAGCAGCAGTGCTGTCATTTTACCTTAAAAACATCATGAATATCTTTGCTATGTCCCGTTCCTCTCAAGCTAAAGAGATATTCCTTTCAAGTCTTTTCAAAGCAGATCATTTCCCTGACTGCTTAGTCACTAGCACAACTGATTATTAAAATATCAATTTGGGTGATTGAGGCGTTAATGTCAACAAAGCAAGAGGCCCACTAATGACACCAAAATTAAACAGAGGAGCACTCTTTTCTGATCATTCCCTGTGACAGCTTGTCAAATCCTGATTCACAAAATACCGACTTCCTCAAACTCAGCACAAACACAAATGCAAGATCTCTGGCTTTAAAATGCTCATCAATTTCTGCTGGAGAAACAAAACCACGAGTCAGGCCGGAGAGACATTTACTGATACAGCTGTCAGTCTTCACGTGCAGCTGCTCGGCACGTGAAGCAGCGTGAATTTTCTGAGCTTTAAGACAACACAAGGAACTCTTTGCAGCTGGGGTCCTGCACCCAAATATCCTGTTCTTCTGTTCAACACGGGCGACAGGCAATGTAAAGAAACCCGACTGATCACAGATCTCTCTGGCTCACAGCACAGCAGCAATAACTTCCCGCTCACCTTGAGATTTGCAGAACACAGAACAAGGTTATTTGGCACAGCCCTTGAGCACCTCCAGCCTGCCACAGCTGTGCTCACTTCAAAGCTCCACAAGCACCCCTGAACTGAAAAAACCCTGGGTCTGTCGAGAAGACAACATCAGAGGTTCCTAGGAGTGCTCCTCTCTGCATTTTAGAGAGACATTTGAAGTGGTTAGGTCAAACGCTTGTACCTTCTCCTTCACTTAGTTTCACATTAAACCTGATTCAGATAAGGCTTAATGACAAGCCTAGGGAGAGCATAACTTAAAACAAGTCAACATAACTGGAAAGTTGTAAGTCAGAGCAAAGGGTTCAACGTAACTGGAAAGTTGTAAGTCAGAGCAAAGGGTTCAATGGAGCCACAGAGTCTCACACTCCAGAAACTCAATAGCAGCTGTAAATAATTTTAGAAAGTAATTGGAAGACAGGCTGGGTATGCAAACTCTTCCTACACACAGGATCCCATAATTTTGGTATGCTAATGGAGCCTACTATTTCTACATGTGCCCTGGAGAACACATTGAAATTACAAATATAATCTCATGGCAGGCAGGAGATAAACAAGTTCAAATACTGCGGTTTTGATAGAGGTACATGGTGTTTTTGTTAAGGTCCTTGAATCATGACTCATGTCAGGGATCCACGCAAAAAGAGAGAAGAACAGAACACAAGTTGCTCTGGAAACTGTCCAACACTTTGGTGTACCTTTCATTAAAAATAAATGTTAAATCAGCAGTGTTGTTGGTAACTCCAATATTACAGGTCCGGTAGATAGCACCCTCTGAGGAATCCACCTGACATCTCTTTTCATAAGAAGTTTAAGGTTATTAAAGCCCTTTTTGCCCCAAAGCTCTCTAACAGATTTAATTAAGATTATTGCTTAATTCACTTTAATCACAGCATCTTTGAAAAAACCCTAACATTTTATGGTGTTTTGTGTCTTGCTTTTATGCAACTTCTTAGAAAATTTCACTTTCCAAGATTCAGAAACACCAACTAAATGGAAATCATCTTTAGTTGCTTATAGGGCCTGAAGTAAAAACATTTTTATTGCCAAAACCCTAGATTAAATCAGCCAGTTTCATATCAGGTGACCTGCCTTAGTTTCAATGTCAAGATCTTACAACATGACAAGGATCTTTTATTAAATAATCTGTTGTACCTTGCAGCCAGCAACACAGAAATAAAATGAATTGTGTAGTTGTAGTACAAAAAAAGCCTCATTTTAGATTCTCACTATTCAAGATCACCACAATAAATAAAAAACCCAGATGTGATTACTGTAATTTTACATTTAAATGCAAATTTTAAAGAATAATTATAAATCAAGTGTATGTAGATCAATTAGAAGACTAAGCTCTTAGCTAGGGCAGGAACTGGGTAGAAATGGGCTGCTGAGCAGGTACATGAATTACAGGAAGATACACGTATGTAATGTAGAGGACACAAAATGATAGTGTGAGTTGTGTGCAGAGTTCACTCCAATGCAGAGCAGCTGCTTAGACCACATCAGGACCCTCACCAGCTGAGCAGGACAGTAACACCAAGAGACCTCACTCAGTTTACTGCAGGGATACAAAGGCCCAGCCACACAACTTGTGAACAACCAAAATCTACATCAATCCAAAAATCCACTTCCAAACAAGCTATTTGATACCATCACATCTTTGCTGGGATTAACACAAAGGATTTGTGAAAACACTGGCACTTACCCAAATCTGCAGCTTCACTCTCTTGTCATTCCTGTAAACTGTTTTCACCTTGAAGTCAATTCCCACCGTGCTCACGAAGGCCGGCGTGAAGGTGTCATCAGCGTATCTGAAGAGGAAGGAGGTTTTACCCACACTGCTGTTGCCAATGATCAGGAGCTTGAACATGTAATCAAAATTTTGGTCTGAAGTATCTTTCTGCCTGTATCTGGCATCTGTCACGGAAGCCATCTAAGAAAATGACAAACATGGAAAAAGAACAGATTTAAGAGCAGTTCAGCATTTGTTTTCCTTAACCGTGTACCATATGTTTAGGCTAGCTTGCTACTTTCTAATGTCATAACCACTATATCTGCTGAATAAAGAGGAACACACATTGAAATCTTCTTTTAAATCTTGACTTTAAATGGTTATTGTTCACTCGTGCTGGTAAGATTTCCAAACCCAAGAAATACACCTGTTGCACTGCTTTGTGTTTAACAGAATAACAGATGGCTATTGCAGATTGTTCAAATACTCATGGGAAACAGCATTCTTTACTCCAGTGGCAGGGTGCCACTTCTGTCGCTCCAATAAACTGCAACCAAGAACTAAAATCTTCGACTGTTGTCCTGAGTTTTGCAGTTTCTCAGTGTTTCTCTTTGCTGTAATACTTTCTCACACATTCTTCTGTAAACATGGCCATGGTTTCTTAACAACTATCTATGTTTTGCTAACTGTCTGTGTTGTTATCATTCCATTATACTGGGTGGAGAAATATGATAGACAGATGCTTTGACCAATGGAATTGAGAGGTGGTGATTTCTACCTCCAATCCACGGTGATTTGTAAAAACATATAAATAAAGGCAGAGGGTTCTGCCCTCTCTCTCTTTTTTTGCCCTCTCCGTCTGCTGTCTCTGTGTGGTCTTTTATTTGGCTCTCCTTCGGGCTCCTCGGCCTAGCCGGCCTGACCCATGCTACATGTGGTGGCCCAACGGGTGCTACATGTGGTGGCCCTTGTAACGGGGTTGATACATTCGACAGTGCATCCAACCATGCAATTCATCAAGCAGCCTCCAAGGTAAATAAACCTAAACAATTGCTTTTATGACTTCTGTGGAAAATCTGCATTTCTAGTGCATGCACCACCACCATTTTATCCTTAGAAAAGTTTCACCCTCAACATTTACAGAAGGAAAAAAAAAAGGCAATGGGAAAAGATGAAGAAAACAGGAACTTCAGCTGGAACCTTTGACTCCATCCAACACCCATCTACTCTCAAGACTGCAATTGGAATAAACATCACTGTATAATGTGAGGGCTTGGTGGGAGTGCAGGCAGCATTTGGAATGGATAAATTATCCCTTTTAGATTCAGAAACAAAATAAACAACAGCAGAATCTGAACTATCAAGGGCTATGAGCAGCCCTGGCTGCTCTAATGTATGCAGCTCAGACACTTGGTGGGAGGAGGCAGTCCTGACTTTTCATCTCTGTTTGTACAGAACACAACTACACAGACCAAATTACTACAGAGGAGAAAAAAGAAACTTTACCTTTTAAGAGATATACCACACTTTTTATCTCTCATGCTGTTTGAAACTACCACACATCAAATAAGCAAAGGTCTTGGCTCCTTATAACCAGTCAGAGACTTGGCTAACTGGGGTAATGACAGCACAGGTCCAATTAGCAGCTACTCATCAAAACCAGGGCCTGTGGTACTCATGTGCAGAGTCAGAAGGCACTGAGCAGTGACAGAAGTCTCTCCTTCACCCAGCATCCAGAGAAGGAAATTAATTTTCTCCTAAACTCAAATTTATAGGCACCTTTGGGAACAAAACTCCCTCCCAATGTCTACTCTCAGCCACGTGCCCAAATACTTTCCTTCTTAGCAAGTCTCACCTGCACACAAGACTTTCTCCATTCACTGGAAAAAAAACAGCAACAACAACAAAACCCCACAAACCCAAACAAAACCAAAACAAACTGTTCAAAATCCACAACTAAATAATAATAAACCAAAATGCTGTCCCAAGGCAGTGTAAATACGGATGATAATTTAACTTAAATTCCCAACAGAGGGGAAACATACCAAAAGCAACCCAGTTTAAACTTCAGTACAATATGCACAATAGTTTATCTCTGATTAAACATATGCAACTTTCTCACACAGAAAAGGGCTGGTGCAGCAGACATTTCATTCACAGATTGCATTCACAAGGGCAGTTTCTGAAGAAATTTATCAGTAGCTCAATAGTGAACAGCTGCACCAAATGCAGTAAAATCTTCCCACAAGTATTCCTCTGTAGGATACAGCACAATTCTGATACACTCTCTTCTGAACTTCAGCTGCTCTTCAGTCAGACTACATTCCTTTGCAAGCACTCCAGAAAACACAAGCACCAATTTTCTTCTAATTAGTGTATCAGAAAATGGCTCTTCTACCCATGTGTTGTAGTTCATAGCAGGAGTTTCTAAAATGAAGAATTCAACACCTGACTAACTTCCATGAACATAGGCCAATGCACTCAACTGCCTCCTTAGCCTTAGAAATCTCAGCTGCAAAAATTACGAATCAGGTGATTAGCTGATGGCACCATCACCACACTGGACGACAGAAAATTCTTAATTGAGTAATTTATCTTTCCCATACACATTATAACCTCCACAAATGCCTTTGAGAACACTTGTGCACTTGCTAAAGAAAAAAAATTAAAATCTCTACTTCTCCATTCCACTCACACAGGCTTGAAATAGTGAGAAACCCTCATCACCTGAAACCTGGTCTTTTAAAGATTCAGAGGCAGACCTTTAACAAAGATGTATTCCACTAATCATACAGGAATCAGTATCTCCTTTCTACCCCTGCCTTCCCAGAACCCATCCACACACTCCAAGCTGATCTTTTAACTGAAGCACTGCTGCTTGTATTAACCCTCCTAGATTGCTCTAATCAGAATTGTACCTGGCTACAAACGTGACTTTCAGATTTCAGCTGAAAAAGCAATTACAGAATGTGGCCAGCTCGAGCAGCTTTGTTA
This sequence comes from Pomatostomus ruficeps, assembly GCA_013400735.1. Taxonomy (NCBI): domain Eukaryota; kingdom Metazoa; phylum Chordata; class Aves; order Passeriformes; family Timaliidae; genus Pomatostomus; species Pomatostomus ruficeps. The sequence continues at coordinate 81,057 of VYZT01032575.1, read as the reverse complement.
GAAGCACAACACAAAGAATAAGATCAAATGATACTTGCCCAGAATGCGGGGCTGTTGTCATAGAAGCACAACCCTTGCTGGCCTCTGTGCTGGCTGAAGATGCTGTAGGTCAGTGCCTTGAATCACCAGAGGCAGTCAGAGCACAAGAATTTTAAAGAAAACTCCATCCCCTTGCTTAAATTTGACTTTTCCCTTTCATCTCTAGTAAATAGAGTGAAACTGAAAGGACTTTCATACTAATTTCTGATTATCCTTCTGATGGCAGATCAGTACTAAGGCTGTGCTCCACCAGCACTTGGGCTGAAAGTGTTCACAGGGCTGACCCTGAATTTGTGCTTGAATTTGAATCCCGAAGCCAGGGAACAGCAGACCTTTCTCCTGGTTCTCCTCCCCTTCCTTTCTCTTCCCCACCTGTCGTCTCACTCCTGCTCCAACTACTCCCTAGTCATGTCAGTCCTGAAGACCCTGCAGAGAGCTGGTTCAGAGAACAGAGAGATCCCAGTTAAAAATAAATCCTCCTACAGCTTCTCCTGTTTAGCAGGGCTGTTTGTAAAGTTGGTTCAGTTCCTGATCCCAGCTCAGCTGAGGGAGCCAAGCAGAGGGGACAGAGCAGTGGGAAGTGGTGGCAGTTGCTATGCTACTGAGAGAAAGGTCCACGAAATCACACCTCCTGCAGGCCCTCTGCACCTGGAGGAGATTCTGCAGCAGAGGGAAACGGAGACAACACGCCGAGGTCGGGCAGCTCCTGTCCAAATCTCCCGAAGGCTCACACAGCCATTGCTCCCAGGGGATTGTCCTCCCTCCTTGGTCCAAGGCAATCTAGCTGGCACTGTAACCCCTGCTCCCTGGGCACACAGCCACAGATGCCCTTTTAGGATGACTCCAAACAGAGCAGCATCTCTGCTGTTTCACACAAACACATAGCCCAAGGAGAGTTCTGTTACAGAACACCAGGTCAAACACAACTGGCACACAAAGGAGAGGCTCGTGAATGTTTCCATTTTGACTGTCTTGGAGTAATCCTCAATAAAATACCTATACAGAAAAGATTTTGCTATATTACATAAAACCTGTTACAGGGGAGAGGGAAAAGCTGCCAATCAGATTGTCCTTGAGAACACTTGAGTATGAGACCTTGCATCATTTAGTTCTTTGCCTGGGTAGCCCACTTCTTTGTAGCTAAGAGCTTACTAATATTGACAGTCTTTTTCCCTGTGTGCATTAGCAATGGGAGCAAGGTCTCAAACACAACCACTTCCAACTAGTTTTGTGGGAATAGGCAGTTTTGTAGCTCTGAGATACCTTATTATTTCCCTATTGAGGAAAAAGCCTGCAGTGTGAGCTCATCTTTTATTAGACAAAGAAACCACATAAGAGCAGGATGCTGCAAGTGCTCTAAAGCAATAAAATCTTAATCAGAGCTTATTAGCCACCAAAGAATATATTCCTCAGTCAAGGTGGCTCTCCTGACTTCGGTTTCTATTTTGGTCTAATGAAGTTTAAAAGAAAAAAGCCTATTGCCCTAAGACACCTCCATGAGAAACCAGTCTTTGCTGTTTTTAGTGCTCACTGAAATGTGTCATAGAGATGGATCTACACAGCTGTGCTCCTCAATTTGCAACCAGCACCATGGTGAAGATTCAAACTGGTTTCTAGTGCAACACAAAACATCAAAGTGTTCCTGCTCTTAGGAATCACTGAAAGTGGTCACTGTAACCTCTGCTCTGCAGTATTTTCTGCCTACAACCAACTTCAGTAAAAGTTTAAAGTGTTGGCTAGAAATCAACTGATGTATCTCGCCATTTATTTATTTCCAGGAAAAAACAGCTAAGGTTGACCTTTTGTTTTGCCAGCCCTTATGGTTGTGGCTACAAACTAATGGAGGGCTGTTCTTCTTTATCCTCTCACAGACAAGAAACAAGAAATCCAATCATTACCTTGGAAGTTCACATGTCTCTTCATTAGCAACCACATGGGTGTGTTCACAGACATGCTGTTTCCCTGTCCCATTCTCTCTCAGAACAGTGTGAGAAAGAAGTCTGATTTGGAAAGGAGTCTCCTTTTCTGCTGTCAGTCACCCCAGTTAACCATGAAACGCGGTCACACTGATGCAACTTATACTTCAAACTATACCCTAAGATACAACTGCAAATTCAAATTTGTTATGAACCTGTGTATTCTCTGTATTACAACTTCTGGGCATTTCTAGCAATAAAAACATCTTTTAATATGCTTCATTTTTAAAGTCAAAACTGGAATTTCCAACATATGTCTTGTGTTATTTAGAGCCAGTAACAATTTAAATGTGACTGTTTAACTGTTTTATCATCATCCGCTAACAAACATTTCTTTAATTAGGCAGATGAGGAGATGGGGTGAAACCACTCCTCTGTATTTCCACAGTAACTGATGAGAGGTGTTACTAATGTGCAACATAACTTCTTCTCAAAAGCATGAATACCTTGTGTATTTTTTTCCCCAAAAAGAGTCTTAAAAAGTGCATTTAAGCGAAAAATATTCTAGTTCACAAATTACACATCTATGCCAATTTTCTATTATAAAAACTCACTCCTTTATGTGCTCTGTCATTGGAAAATAAATACTTTGTTTTCTTTTTCAGAAATTAAGTTCAATTCTGAACCAGACTTCTATCAAGCAATGGAATTTTTTTACAGCCAATGTGTGCTGTCCTAAGAATAAAGCTCATAAAGGAAATAAGGCTATGACCTTAGAGAGTCTTATACAAATGCTGTTCTACAAGAGATTTATCAGAAGCAGAAAACAGAGCATAAGCAATTAACATAACTGCTAATAAACATTGCAAGCAAGCGATAGTTACCAATTTAGATCTATAATCCATGAGAGAGATGAAGGCTTTGCTGTGAGTATATGAATCAAGAGAGTGGTCACACTGTTGAACCTGCGATGTAGAAGCAAAAGGATTACAATGATTATGATAAAGATGGATAATAAGAATATTAGGTAAGAGAATAATGGGTAGGCAGGTTAGGCTGGGAACACAGTGCTGTGTAAGGTCGGAGCTTCCTCCACTGAAGGTAAAGAGGAAAGTCCTGTAGTGTACAAAGAGAACAGAAACAGTGCTTGGGTTAGTGACAGATATTAAGATAACAGCAAACATTCGAAGCTATCAGTTTAAAATTTATTAAAGGGAGATTATCTTTACTAATCTAAAATTAAAGTTCCAGATAAATCTCACAAGCCGATGGAAAACCTTAGATAGGAATCATTACACATTTCCTGAAGAAAGGCAGCAAAGCAAATGGAACCAAGAAGCAGCTGAAATACCTCTGTACACATGGGTGTTTTGCACAAAGCCTGGATCAACATCTACCATGCTGCAAAGGCAACTGCAATAGGACATAGAAACATCTGCAACTTACTACACATCTACACAAAAATAACTGCCTTAAAGTAATAATTACTCCAGATTTAGAGCAGAAAAACATAACAGAATATAATTGTCTTTTTCATGGTTAATACGACCTAAAGGCCAAGTTTGTGTCTGGTGCATTTCCTCTCCAGTAAGCAAGGGTACAGCACCGTTTGTCATCCTGACTTACAATATCTTGCCTCGTGGAGACTGCCAAAACACAGGGGCAAACTCGGACCTTATGTAAATAACAGGCTGCAGCCACCTACTCCGGGCCAGAATTTGGATCAAAGACAAATCATTTCTCAGGATCTGCACAACTGATAATCACCTCACTTGGCAAAACGACAGCAGCTTGGTCTTGCCCAAAGTATTGCACATTTTTTGGTATCAGTTACATTTCCTCCTGCTCCCAGAGCCCTGCCCTCTACAACAGCTGCTCCCTGTGACAGCCTCTGGCTCACAGTTCAGTACTGTCCAGAACTTGACTTTGGGGTGTCATCTAAATGCCACTCAATTGACAGATCTAGAGCAAATAGAATTCAACTCTCTACCCAGAAAGTTTCTGTCTATTACTTTAAAAATGTGAATTTCTCATCTTGACAGCAAAAGAAATGTATTTATTAATGAGTCCAGAAATCTTTATAAGAATATGCTTATATTGGATTGGTTCTAGAATTTACATGCTACAAAAAAGTTCAATATATGCATGACAACTGAAGGATAAAAACCTCTTAGCAATGTCAGTGGTTATTTATAATCATTACCCATTTAGACTTGGGAACACAGGCTTTAAAAAAAGCTTTAAAAAGGTTTTTAAGAATTTGCTGGGTATAGAATACGAATCAAGAACCAGCAGATATTACTTTTTTGCCATACAACTACATTTGGTTCAACAGGAGGCTGGGACTGTTGTTAGAAAGATTTCCTCACGTCAAACATCAAGCCATGCCTCTCCCATTTCCTGCACAACATTCAACATCCCCAAAGTCCATTTTAGAGCCAGGATAAAACTCTCAGGAAGGAGGAATTAGTCACTCTAATTTTACAATGAAAAAAAATTAAAGAAATAGAAGTTTCCACTTTTCTACTCTCTTCTATGAGTGTTTTCTTGAGTGTTTGCCACTCCCTTACTGTCACATGGTTCCATGGCTGTTGGCAAGCATACTACTCCAGAAAATACAGAGAAAAATATTTAACAGTAAAAAAACTCCCCTGGTGAAGGGGACTCACTAACCAAACCCATCTCAGCTCTCTCCTAAAGGATGCATGGAACAGGGGATTTTCATCTTTCCTATGCCCTAAAGAGCCGATGCAGGTATTTCCGCAATTCCCTGAATACTCTGTTGAATTGTGGAATCCTGGAGCCAGCCAATTTCTAGGTCTACACAACTGCAGGCTGAGGCTGACCCTGAATCCAGCCATGTCACAGAGAACAGTGCACACTGACAAGGCTGATGGCTGTTACAAAACTCACCCTCTTCAAAGCCCTACCTTCCTGTCACAAACACTGCAGCGATGGCCGAGACAGCGCAACTCAGTCCCCTTCTCATCGGATCTCCAGCCTTGCAGTTCTGCTTCTCTTTCTCCAGGAAGGAACTGGCAATAGTGCAATACTTCCGAGCACCTCACTGCTGAATGCACTGAAGCAGCAGTGACATAAAAGCACCCAGAGCAACACACAAGGCAAATCTGTACCAGCTCTGCTACAAGACATGTGAGACTCTGCTGATCCTTCCCCAGCTGGAAGGCAGGGCACAGCTGTGTTCTGCCCTGGGATACAGCCCTCCATGCAGAAAGTCATGACCATGCCCTCCCATGGTGGTGGAAGACAAGGACAGTTCAGGCACATGATGGAACTCACCCTACCTGGAGCTAGAGTGAGGCCATGTGCAGATTCAGGTGGACATCCCTCTACCAATGAGCAGGAGACAGTTACAGATTTTTCTGCATCACTGGGTCTAAAACCTTTCACTTACAGGTAAAAGCAAGCTGCTGTCCCGACCAAATCAAGTGACCAGAGACTGAAATTGTCTTGTAAAAACCACACAGAGACAGGGCCAGCTCAGGATGCCTCTGCAGTGCAGAAGTTTAATTTGCTGCCTTTTATCCTCCTCTTCCAAGCAGAAAATCTGTGATGAATAAGTTAATTCATTTCTCTGTGTTATGATGTTCTCCCGTGCTGCAAAGTAAGCCACCTGCTAGCTGGGATTACAACAAGCACCCTCACACTTCCCGTTTTAATGAGCTAATACTTCCAAACATAAATCTTACTGCTCCTGTCAAATATCAAACACTACTGCACTAAGCTAAGCACACATTTCCTGGAGCTCACTAAATATGCAGAACCTGAAGCACAAGACACATTTTTACAGCAAAAAGCATACCTGAAATGGCCAACTCGGGACATTTCTCAGCATTAGCCATTGAGAACTGCCTCAAAAACCCCTACTTCTTCAGCCCAACCAGCAACAGAGAATAGACATGGACCTACCGGGGAGGGCCAAGTGGACATGAAAGCCCGGCTGTGGCACTACAACCAGCCAGCGTGATGTAAAACCCTGAACTGTGATGCTGTGACCTACACATTTTAACCTGGAGCTGCAAGAAAATATGAAAATGAAGGTAGGAAAAACCATCTCTGAACTACACACAGCTACATGACAACAACAACCATCATGTTAACAAATGCTAAATTCATTGCTTTGCTACACACAGGAACTACTGCTATTAAAACCTAAAGCTAAGTCTTCTCACTTTGTCACCTGAAAATACATCAGATCTGCAAAAAGGGTAGCACAATTTTGTCGAAATTGCAAAGGAAGCTTGATTTTAATATTGGTTTATCTGTCTCTCTTCTGACTTATCCTATAAATTGCTGTGATAAAACTGTCCTGAAGGCAGTGAAGTCTCAGTGAGTGCATATACAACCACCTCCTGGATAGCAAGCACAAATAACAGGAAATAAAAGCCTTTTAGTTACACACTTCTATACAGCAGTGTATGGATTCAATTTTGTACCCTCTATAACACAATGACAGTGCTCCAGTGATAGGGGTACAGTTACAAACACACAGATCAAAATTATAGTTCCAGTGACATTTTTACCTTAGGAGGGGGAAAAAAAACCCCAACATTCACCAGAGGATGTTATTTGGACCCAGAGCTAATCCAGGCAACTCTGAAGCCCTGCAAACTGTTATTTGCACAACTGAGAGTGCAGCCCTGGGTGAGGAGTAGAAGAGAAACAAAGCAGGCAAAGTCAAAACCAGATATGCCACCAAAGAATTTCACAGAAATATGTTCTGAGACCATGGTCTTATACTGTCTCAGGACATAGGAAAGTCCAGGTTGAACTTAAGCCCCACTTTTTTGACAAGTTACACTTAATTTAGGTCAGATCAACCTGATGCACTACACAAGCACACAACACGTCGTGCTTGTAAGCAGGAAAGGACAGCATGGAGACAAAACCTTGGGAGGCAAAAAGGTGGAGGAGCCACTCGTGCCGGTGTCGGCGATACCGCTGCGGTCCCACGGGCTGATGTGACCGCGCACATCAACGGCACTGCCGGGCTGCCAAGCACGGAGAAAACAGCGGGGAAAACCAACGCGTCGTCTCAGAATGCGTGGCAAAAAAATACATGTGTTTTGCACAGCGTAAACTGGAGAAACTGGAGAGTTTATACTTTTTATGAGCTAAATTAGCAGATGGATCCGCTCGGCTTTGCGCGGAGGGCTCGCTGCGCGGGGCTGTAGCGCAGGGTGGGCACGGGCAGGTCCGCGCCTCCGCCCGCTCGGCCGGGCAGCGGCTCCGCGGCGGGAGCTCGGGCGGGCTGAGCGGCAGCGGGTCCCTGCCCTGCCCCGAGCAGCCACGGCGACAGCGGGTGCCGCGTTTCCCGGCACTGCTCCATCGCCGAGCACGCGGGTTATTGTCACCTGTCCCCACTCCCCGAGCCGGGCACTGCCCGGCCTGACGGGAACGGGCGGGTTACGCACCAGCTGGAGAACAGCCGGGAAGGCCCCGCTCTACCGGCTTCCCCCCCCGCGGGGCAGAGGGTATTTTAGAGATAAAGCAATATTATATCGCCTCTCATTGCTGGGAAATGTTTATTTTAGAGATAGAACTGCTGTTGCCCTCCCCGCCGCGCCGCTCCCGAGGGCTGCCCGTTACACCACACCTCGGGGCACGGAGCACCCACCCGCCGCTCACCCGCCGGGCACCTCCTGCCTCCCGTCCCGCGGAGCCCGGGGACAGCCCCGACGCCCGGTGCGAGACGGGCAGGAGGAGTTTGAGGGTCCCGGTGGGGACATGAGGCGCGGAACACTGCTACCCCCTCCCCGTACCCTTCGAGGGGAAGCAGCCCCGACGGCGCGGGAGGAGTCCCCTCAGANGCGGGGCGGGGGCCGGTGGGGAACGCGGGAACGGGAATCGCCTCAGGAGCTCCTGAAGCACCGGGGAGCTGGAAAAACATCCCAGGTATGACCCAAACTTTGCCATTCTTGTCGCACTTTCCGCACGGGCTGGGAGTCTCATCAGTAGCACTGTTAACTCTGAAGCCTAGTGATGGCGGCTGTGGCATCAGACACTATGTTTCTGCTGGTGAGAAGACAAAACTTGAGGCAATGGCTGCGATCTAAGTCGCTTGCATGAAGGAGGTCTGATGAAGAGGTTGTGGTGGACCCCCTTGGCTTTAGAACCGTCCAGACTCCAGAGAGACCTGACTGGTCTATTCCTTGCCAGGAAACCAAAGTAGTCTTCAGAGATGATGCCCTAGACAGAATGAACAAAACATTGGGGTTTTTTACATGTGACATAACTAACAAGGTGCTTCCCTAACAATGAGCAAAGATGGCAGGGTTTAATCCAGCGCCTTGAAACACAAGGGTCTTGTTGGGCCCCAGGAGAGAGGCTCCTTGTGAGGGGAGGCCAGAGCAGGAGCTGCCTAAAGGTACTGGATTTGCAGAGTTTCTGTCTTCAGGGATCACCTCTAAACCCAGGGAGCCTCTAAAACTTGGGGGTGCAGATGTCTCTTCACCCTGCTATGTCCCCGAGAGCAGTGCTGCTTTCTGCTCAGTCTCATTGTGCCTTTGTGTTTGATGTGCAGTGCTTTGACTCAGCCTGGACACTGCCCACACAGGACAGGGATCAATTTGTCCACTTGTAAAAGCTTTTTGCACATCTGGTGATCTTCAGCATCTGATCCTCAGCTCTGATCAGTGATCTTCAGGCTGGCTTGTAGGTCAACCAGCCCTTGGACCAGCTTGAGCTTTATAACAGTTCAGCCACTTTAAAGGAGTCTGACAATTGATTTATTGCTACATTTTGCCCAGGGCAGTTGACTAGTTACCAGTATCATGAGAATGTAGAAAGACAGGGAGCACAGTGGTGTTATATGACTAGCATATAGCTAAGGTGAGCATTTTAGGAACAATCACAGGAGAGATGCTGAGAAGCTTTAAGGAACACCTCTTTTGTCTGCAGATCAGAGATGCCATACAGCTTCTCCATTTTATTCAAATCAGAGCTATCTGCCAGGTGGCCCAGGGGACAATTCCATCCGATATCAGAGTAATTTTCTACCCTCGTCTAGAATGAAAATGTTTATCTGTCCATCAAAACCCAGAGTAAAATTATTGTTATATAAGCCATGCCCTGATTTAAGCCTTAAGCAGGGCATCAGCTTTTTGTAGGTAACTAGAAATAATCAACAGCATAACAAAATCCCATACTCATTACAAGTATTTCAAAGACAGCCTAGCAGGTTTGACACCTACAAAAATATTTCCAGCTCCTTGCAATCCTCTCGTTGCTCTGGGATAGGTGATCTCTGCCTTTGCCAAAACCTGACTTCTAGTCAACACAGCAGGGGTAGAGCTCTCCTCTCAGTCTGCAGACTAATGCTCGGTCTAGAAAACCATTGTGATCCCACAGCGCTATAAAGCACCAGCACAGAATGCGAGTGGTTGTGGACACATACCTGTCCCTTTGAGGCAAAGGACACATTATGGCTCAGGCTCGCTTGGGCATCTGGGAGCGATCACCTGATCTGATATCCCATAACTGCGGCCACTATTCAATCCAAATTTCCAAAGGCTTTTCCAGATTTCACGACACCCCTGAAATGCCGGTGTTTACATATAAGCCCTTTCTTAGTCAGGGATAACCAAAAGAAGGGAAGCACCCAGGTAATTAGGAGACAGGAGAATATGTAGTGGTTTTTGCTGTCTATCACTCTGTTTAGCCAGGTTTCTATAATTTATGGAGCGAATATTTTTTGCTCTCCTGATGCACTTTCCTTCCAGGTTTTAATGTTGTGTGGTCATGAATTGCTTACACAACTTCCAGTGGGGGAGGTCTTTGTTATTTTAGATTTATAGATGGGGAAATAAAGAAACAGGAAAGAACTCCCACAAGCACATGGAGGTGGAAGGGAAGAGCAGATGCTGTGCTTTATCTTGTTTTCTGACGTGTGGATCTATCTCACTCTCTCACAACAGCCATGAGAGCACATTTATCAAGCACAACATACATACTCTACTACTCTCTCAACATTTTAAATTCAAAACACTGCATCCTTACACAGTGCAATTGATCTAAAGAAACAAATTTAATCTTCTCAGTACCCTCTTTTCTAAAAAGGGAATTTTAAAAAATAAATTTATCAATTTGTGTATTGATTTATTTATTCTTAAAGCAAGAGCAGCACTGAAACACTTTAATCAGCTGTTGTCCAGGGGAGCCAGGTAAAAACATGCCACCCACAAACAAAATCCTCCTTGTTTGAATAGGCAGCACTCACCCAGGTGCTTCTCCACTTCAGTATGGAATAAAAAGCATGTGTGGCCCATGCTATGTCCCCAGGATGTGTGCGAATTTCATTCCCTTTAACAGGGCTAATGTACCCAAATCCTCACAAATGGCTCTTTGAGCACTGAAATAGCACAACAAAGTGGCATCCAAATTTGACTGTGCTGCCAGTGCAGCTTCTTTTATGCACAGCATGTTATGTTGTGACCTGAAGCACTCTCAAAAAGCAGGCAGAACATCTGCAGTTCTTATCAATTAATATTTCTGCAGCACATCTACCTACTCCATTCTGTGCCTGTGCAAAATGGTCCAAAAATGAGTATATACCAGCAAATTATCTCTAATGAGCAGCCAGTTACCTACAGCCGTAGCCAAACTCAGCCCACGCACTCCTGCCCCTTCAGCTCTGCCCCAGCTCCTCCCTTGCCCTGAAGTGGAGCGGTAACAATGGGATCATGACCTTTTGGGAGGGTGGAAACTCTAGGAAGTTGGCTTCCCTTCATTTCCCACATCACTGCAGAGACATGGGAAATGGAGGAGGAGACTCCTGTGTTGGCTGGAGGAAAACGGAACACGGGACCAGCACGCACCCACTTGAGATCCCATGCCCAGGTCGTACCCTGCCTGCTCCCCAGATCCTGACTGCTCCCCTCATCCTCCCTGCTCCCCACATCCTGCCTGCTCCCTGCACTTTCCCTGATGCCTCTGCCCTGTCCTGGGATGCGAGCCAGCACGGCATGGTGTGTAACAGGCTCTCGCACTGTTCTGAGTCAGCAGCTGGAATGCTGTAAGCTCAGGTCAGCCAGTCCCCGCTTCCAGCATAGCTGTGAACAGGGAAGTTTGGGGTCTCTATTATTTTAGTCCCTAAACAAAGGAACTTACTGCAGATCTCAGCATCACGAAACTGTGCCATGACATTTTTCACAGCTTGGAGAGAGTCACTCAAGTTTTGTCCCCTGTTCCCACTGCCTGTGACAGGTCACAGGGGCTGGCTGGCATTTGTCAGTGGAGATTCCTCCTCCTCGGACGGTGCTGACGTGGTGGCACCGGGCTGGCGCTGCAATGGCAGGAGTGGTGCTCCCTGGACAATGGCAGGCCTGGGAACTGTGCACAGCCACACCTTACTCTAGACAAACTTTGAGAGAAAAAGCAAACTGAGTTTATTTGACTAACTGCTTAACAAATCAGCACCTGTTTCTTCGAGGAGGAACGTGGGAATGGGTTAATACGCCAAATAGTTTCGAGACAAAGTGACTTTTAACATTCAGACAAACCTTCATTATTGTTTCCTGGTTCCCTCCAGGCAGCAACCTTCCCTATCCAGTCAGTGCCAAAGACAATTTACACAGCTGTCTGGAAAGGGGATGCAACCTTTTAGAGGATCTTCATCTCTGGCTTTGCTGTCTTTGAAACGAGCATGAATTTGCAGTGACTTCCCCTCTTCATCCCACTCTCCTGAGAGAGCTCTGTTCAGAGTAATTCCATCTTTATTGCTTTCTGAATCTCCAACCTCAGGCCTTAAGTTTTGATCCACCTGTAGCGACGGTTGTCAAGGAATAGCCCTGGAGTGGCTCTTCTGGCTGGGCAAACCCAAGCAAGCATAATACCAGGTCAGCTGCAAATAAATATCACAGCATAACATAAATGCGAATCTCCTCTTGCCAAAAGTTAAGAAAGGTTTCATCACCTCCAAGGATATATGACCTCATATTCAGAGGGGTTTAATAAAATCTCACTTCAGAGCTATTCATTACATGAGCTCTAAGTGAGCTCTGAGTGAATGCAACTCATTAGCAGTTTGATACAGGCTAGACACGGTGGCAGGCAGACAGCCACGGGGACAAAAGTGTGTTTGAAGTAGATGACTCCTAAACTCAGCATGTCAGGGTGACAGATGGGACACTCTGGCCATGTAGGCATTCTTGGTTGTTGCACTTTTGTTCCCTGCTGCTAAACATGGCAAAGGAAAGGTTTCCTGGGTCTCCAGCTGACACTTCTTCAAAGCCTGTCCAGCCTTAGGTGCCCAAAGCAACCGCTGCTCCCAGGTAGCAGATCGGAGCTGCAATCCAGGCACTCCCTAATTAACTTTGGGGTTTTTTTCTCTGTAGGTTGTTTCTGGGAGAAAGGGAACTGCCACTGCGTTTGTTTACATGACATTGGTTCGGCCTGGCAGTTCTCTGGGTCTACACTAATAATTTTGAAGTGTCTTTGGGTTTTTTATGACCATAGAAGGAGGAGACGCTGAGAATCCAAGGGGATTTCTAGATGCATCTAAAGAAGTTATTATGTATGTTACTGCAAGACATGCACAGATGGAGCAGCACAAAAAACAAAGCTGATGGGGGCAAACGAACCTGAGGCCTTGGTTACTGAGCAGTGCTGCAGTGTCATTAACTTCAAACACAACTACAGCAAACACTGACCTGCAAGCAGCTCCTTGAAGCCCCGGGGACTTGCTTGTGTGCATAAAGTCACACAACATACATAAAGCAGCTGCTGGGTGGATCCCTCTGCACAGAAGAAGATGCCAACCATCTGTAGCACCTTATCAAGATTAAAAAGAAGAAGGATGTAAAGAATCTGAAGTAGGAGATAGCAACAAAAATGTCCAGGTATAAAATTAACAGGTGGTAGAGGGAAAAGCACTCAAGTGATAGATGAAAAGTAGGTTCACCCTGCTATCCAGAGACACGAAGCAGCTTTCACACAGGTTAACTGGCTGTCCCTAGCAATCAAGCTGTGACAGCACATAAATCATGTTCTACTGAGACCCCAGCTAGACACCAGGCAGGCCAGCAAGTGCCAAGCTCCATCCTGCTACAGAGGACAAAAGCATGGTCTAGAAAAGAGCACGTGGAAGAGAACGTGGGGAAGCTGCACCAGCTCACCACATCTGAACATACAGAGGGTAGAAAGGATTAGAGAGAAAGGAGGCAGCCAAACAGCAAAGGAAAAACGATCATGGAATAAGTTTTTCCTCCCAAAATACAAAGTCTGGAAGGCATGAAGTGCTGAAGGAGGGGTGATGCATGAGAGAAGACGTGAAGGAGGGTAATTTTGAATCAGGGTGGACTTAAATGTAAAAGATGAAGCACATTGCCATCATCTGCCACTGAAGAGAGATGTCTCTGGATGAAGAACTTTCTAAAAATTCCTCTGAGGCCACATTGCTTCAGACATCGAAGCATTTTGCAAAGAAGGGACACTTGATGTACATCTCACAGGCTGCAGTTTCACTGCAGAGATAAGAGCACGGCAGAGCTGCTGCAAAACCGTGCATGGAAACCCACAGAGGTGCACCCTGCTAATCTGCATCAGAGATTGTTTTTTAATTATGATTTGTTGAACCTTATCCCAGATGAACACGCAGAGTCCTCCCCCTGGTGGCAAGTAAAAAAGCCATAACAATGATTTTTCAGTCATGTCGATCTAAAGCTCTAAATTAAATGAGCATCAGATAGGAACCATTTTTTATTTGATCAACTGATAGAACTGGGGAAAAAAGGAATGTTTTGCACAACACAAATCCTTTTTTAAGGCTTATACAGATTTACTTTGAGGCTGATATGACTTGAGAGTAGCTGCTGAGTTCAATTCCATCATTAATTTATTAGACAAATTGCAAGAGAAGCAGAGGATAAAGCCTGTAGAGTAACTTTTAGCAGCTGAGCAGGGTAATTACAATGTGCAATAATCCCATTATTTCAACTGAGTCGTTGTCTTTTAGTGCCCAGTTGAGTTTTGGTGCTTAAAATTCCTTAGACAGACTGGTCTGGAAAGTAAAATTCCTAATGCTGCTGAACAGTAAAAATGGACTCAGCAGACAAGTCAGGTTTATTGTATAAAACAATTTCCCCCACCTAATGTAGTCAGATGGCTCTTCAAAAAGTATCTGTAGAAAATTATCTCTGTGTCTGTTATGGGAAGTTATGGCCAGTATCTTTTGGACAGGAATTTTTGCTTTAGATGAGCAATTTGGTGGCTGAGGGGAGAGCAAAAGGTGGTGTTTATTTTGGCTTTACTATGCCTTTCAACACTCTCCCAAAGCATCCCCATAGACAAACTGATGACGTACAACCTAAATAAATGGGCAGTGAGGTGGATGGAAAACTGGCAGAACTGCTGGGCTGAAAGGGCTCATCATTAGTGGAGTACTGGTGCTTTTTAACACCTCTGAGCAAACTGGCCGATGATACGAAGCTGGGGAGAGGAGCTGACATCCTGGTAACCGAGGTGGTGCTGCCACTGAGGACCTCAACAGGCTGGAGAAATGGGCAGAGGGTTGTCAGGAGGTTCAAGAAAGGGAAATCCAAGGTCTTTCAACAGGGGAGGAACAACCTGTGCACAAGTACAGAGTGGAAATCCATTTTGCTGCACAGGAGAATATGGGAATGCAGGTGGAGAACAAGCTCACCATGAGCCAGCAATGCACCCATGTGACAAAGAAGCCCACAGCATGCTGGGATGTGTTAGAAAAAGTGTCCCCAGCAGATGAAGAGGGGTGATTTTACTCCCCTCTATTATTCTTTTCAGTTCTAGTAGATAAACACATTGCCTTCAACAGTATAGATAATGTAAGAATGGCCAAGTTGTAATTATATGGAAAAACAATTGATGTTTTTTAATTATAAAAAGGAGAAACCTTCACCTGTGACATTCAATATTAATAACCACTGCAACACAAACACAAATATATCCCCCCCATGCTTAAGAATGTAAAGCTACACCCTTAACCACAAACCACTCTCTGCATGTTTATGTTTAAAAAGGTTTAATTTTTTCACCCTGGTACAAAAATACAGTACAATGTGATGGCAAGGCATTCGCCAAAAACATTCAGAGAATAAAAGGGGAAACCCCGTAAAGCTTCAACATAACCCACCCTCACTTGATGGAACAATCAAAAGGTGAGTGCGTAAGGAAAAAGTTGAATTTCTGCCCAAAGGCAAATAAAGATGAATCACACAGTTTTACACAAAAATACATTTGCAGAGCTGATAATTCACATGCTACTTGGACATTCATGAAATGTATTTTACTTGGTGTAGTGGCAGAATTCATGGTTTTGGATATCTAGAAAACAACTGGCCCAGGAACATGCCCCAGTGATGGGAATGCCCAGTAAAAACGATGGGATCACATAATACCAGTGAGAAAACAGAGATTCAACCCTGAATAAGTGTCAAAATGCTGGCTACTTCTAGTTTTTCCCATCACATTGTCCTCAAATAGTGTTTTCCCTATACAGCTCCCTTTTAACACCAAATATTAGTGTTTGCACATTACCCAGTTGCAAAGAACCATCACAGTGCAAACTGCCAGGCTGAGAAAACACTGTAACTGTTGTGTGTGTGTGAACTCCAAACAGGGTTTAACCTAACATTGTTGACAGGGGAATTATGTCCCTTCAGTGCATCTACATTCTTGGTCTGTTTAATCATTTCCTCTTAGTTCTGAAGCGATGAAAAGGTATCATTCAGTGTGTTCATTATAGTTCATCTCCCAGGTGCTTTTGCTTGAAAGCATCGCCTGTCAGCTTCTCCTGGGCCTCCTTCATCCCTTGGACAACTGAAAGATTACACAGAGAGATACCAACTATTAATCTCAGGGTGAAAGCATCAAGGTGAACTGGTAGTGAAAGTGATTTAGAACAACACAGTTACAGAATGTAGATCTACAGATTAATCTGTAAGAAAAAAAAAACCAGTCCTACACCCTTTTCCTAACTATGTGTAGCTGGATCATGTGAACTCCATGATGTCCCATGCCACAACTGGAGACAAAATCAGGTCGTACAGACTTTTAGTAGGTATTAAAGTGAATCAGATTCCAAATATTGTTCCTCAGGCATTAGAGAACCACTCACTCACACTGTATTTAACCACTCCCAGTTATATTTTAAAGTACCATCATTTTTCTCCACTGACAAAGCTTCATCTCATTAAAAATGCACTTCAAAATACTTGGCACACACCTTGATCAGCGTTGGTATAGAAATACTTGTAGCTGGGGTTTCCTCTCTCATTTATGATTTCTGGATGGACTTTTCCACTGGGGTCTATGAAACAAGAAATCCAACAGGAAATTTAGGTGGAAACAGTAAGAACCCAGTGCTGTGAATGGACACGACAGCTGTGGATGCCTTACCCATGAAAAGGATTCTGGGAATGTAACCTCCATCAGGGCTAAAGGCTTCGTCCTTTGGCTCTTCATCATCCTACCACAGCAAGACAGGAGAGAGGGAAGATATTAGCAAGATATCGAACAAAACACGGTGCTTTTTACAGAAATAAGTTATTGCCTTCAGACTCCTTCTACCCTGAGCAATTTATATCTTGAACAGCTGCTAAGTAACTCCAGTATCCTCCACTCTCAAAGGAAAGAAAGTTATTTTTACCTACATAAGTATCCTTTGTGAAAATAATATTTTTCTGGTCTGTCAGTTTGCATTACCCACTCCCGTCTGGTATAGGAAATGTTTGATATGTACTGAGAGAATGAACATAAATTCCTTTTTTGTGGAGACTGAATCACACAAGGTACAAACTATTAGAGGCAATGGCAGAGAGCCAGGTTTATAAACACAATTAAAATAACCAGACTGAAGAAAAGTCTTTTTAAAACAATGAGTTCTATCAATCAATCCTGAATGCCTATTCAGGAGTGAGGGTTTAGGATGTACACAAAACAGGATGCAACCAGTTGAGTCAGATTCCAAATGCTTCATTACTAGGCAGCAACATGGATACAGAGCAGAAGGCAGCCTACCTCAAGGTTGACCATAACAAAATTGTGGGCAAGTTCAGAGATCTCCTTGGATTCAGCAAACTTTGGCTTTAAAGCTAAGGAAAAAAATAAGAGGCATGTAAAAACAGTGGAAAATATTTCAGATTTTCAGGTCAGTATCAAAATCTCTACTTCATCCCTCCCTCTGGAGAAGTGGCACTCTTGAATAAGCAGTGAGTAAATGGATTTTATGTATCAAACCCTTCCAGCTAGGCTCAGAACAGGAGGTACCTGAAGCGACTCTTGCTGGGCAGCCATGGGCTGAAGCCTGCCCAGCAAACACAGGTGGTTATATTTGATCCAGTGCAACAGAAATCCTGCTGTAAACCACCACCTCCACTCAACTACCTCATCCTTTAAGCCTCAGCTTGTTTGTTTGCTACAGCACTGGCATATTATGCCACTCTCAATGGAATCCAAATACCATTAGCTACATTTTGGATGCAATGTTCAGGTTTCTCATGGCTACATGATTTGTATACAAAGGTTCATCACAAATTTCAGCAAGCTCTAGTGTTAAATGCACTTACCTTTGCAAGCTCCACACCAGGACTTGTGGATGATAACCATAAGAGGCAAACCACTAACAGAAAGAAGAAAGAAAATTGTCAAAGAAATTCTATTACATGTACATTTTAACGGTCAAGGCTTCCTCAAAGGCTATATGTAACGGGAAATAAGTGAGATATAAAGAGATTATGTGGTGCTGTAAGATTGTCTTGCAAAGAGTTTTCCCAATCTTAAAACATGTAATATAATAATTTATTATAGCTGCCAGCCAGTAAGTGCTTATGTAAAGGAAGAGACCTTTTCTTATTAGTTTAGATTTCTCAGATACACAACTGGTCATACTTTTTTTCCCTGGATTACTGGAAATGGTTAATGACAGCAGCTGCTTGAGAGATCTCAGGATGGATTTTCGTGGCTGCTTAAGGCAATCCAGTGGGTGACAATCCATCTCCCTGCCCATTACAGCCCACAAGTCTCAGTCACCTCCTGTGACTAAAGCCCTCCACTGAGCAACCACCAAACCCAATAACCCAGCAAACCCTCTGGCTGCCTGCAAGGCTTCCTACACACTTGTACGCTGAAACGAATTGTGATGGATGTGACAGGTGCCAGGGCTAAGAAGGCGAGGGCCCTGTGAGGAACTGCAGCCTAAATAAAGTGCAATACAAAAGGACCGAAGTTATTTCTGCTTTCTCTCTTTCCAAATAATTCCTTTTGCCTCTACTAGCTATGCTACCCAGAGGTTAACTTTTCATATAATAATGATATGGCTTCCAGAACAGTAAGAACAGCCTAAAACTAGGTGAAGGAGAAGAAGGAATCTGGAGAGAACATGCTATAGGGATACTTCTTTCAGGATATGCCAAGCAAAGCAAACTGTAAGCCTTCTGCTGCTGTAAATCTGCACCATATTAGGGGGTAAAAATAAAAGTCAAATTTTCATACACATGAATTATTAACACCTTAGCACACAACAACTACATTAAATACTAGCAGAACTGATGTATGAGTTTTTCTTTAGCTGTAAATAGATACGAAAGGTAATATCTACTTAGCAGTGTTCAATAATGAACTTTAGAACCAGGAAAGGGTGGAAAGGAAGCCATTAACATTTAGAATTGTTCAAACAGAAGTCTGCCATCTATAATTATCTGATATGTCATCACCTTTATATCTGTTCGCAGTAAGGAGCAAGAATCCACATTTCCCTAGTAAAGCTGGCATTGCATCAGTGCCCTTCCTGATGATGAAAAACCACTTCTTTTCATTGCTTCTATAGAGTCCAAACTTATTTTGCTTCTTTCTTGAGGAGAGGCTGATTTAAGACTGGAAAATAGAGATTCTTCTTATCACCAAGGATTGGTGATTCATGTTGAAAGAGTTCAATCCTCTGGTGGTTGGTACTGCACCACACTTTTTAAAGAGAAACTTTAAAAGCAGATTTTAAATTAAAGTGCTCACATCATTGAAATACGAAGTCAGTGAGAACTCACAGAGGTTTGAGATAATTGAAGTGTTTCCTCAGCTTTGTACACTGGTAAGATAAATTTATTTACATCAAAACATTTTTGTAGTCATTTCTCAGTTCTGCAATGCATAAATCCCTTTAGCAGCTGGTGTGTCAGACAGACAGACACTGTAGCTGAAGTAACCCTTCCTGCCCCACTTTACATTTCCTCCCACAGAGCACTACACATACAATTAAAACCAAAAGCCACCATTTATTAGAATGAAGAATGAAATATCCACCAGAAAGCGAGTTTATATAAGCTGTACCCAAAATATTGGAAACTTAGCTACCCATCACAGCTGGTACAGACTTAGGAGTTTCACACAGAACAGACACTGTCATTTTAGCTCATTTTTCGTATGAGTACTCATTCTGAAACAATTTGTGTTTTTAAGGGTGTATAATGATGACCTTGAAGAAAAAAGACATGGCAAGTTATTTCAGTAAAGTAGTCCTGCAGATAAATTAAGACTTTACTCCACTTAAGGCACTCATTTTATTATTAGACCTGAAACAGAGAAGTTTGAGTTCGTTAAGCTAGCACCCTTTTGCAGTGCAGAGTTGCAAATCTCTCTTGGGTTCAGTCAAGACTTTTTGAAACACTCGCATCCTAAAAACACAGCCTGTTCCAGTTCTGGACCTGAAGGCCCTTCTGCAGTTTGACATTCTCTGGAGGCAGCTCTGGACAAAACAATCTTCTTATTCCAGGCCTACATGTGACAATGTGGAGGGAAAAGTCCTCCCTACAGTCATCACCTTCTGCACTTTCATGTCACACTATTTGACCACTGAGGTTTATGTCTCCACAGGAGACTTCACTTGCTTGGGGATGCACCAGCAGCTGTCCTTTTTGCAAGATACCAGTGGGGAGAACGCGGGAGTGGGAACTGCTTCCCTGGAGATCTTCCCAGCAATGCAGCTGGCTCGGCTGCTGCAGGGACACGGAGCCCATGGTCCCAGAGCTGCTGCTGCCAAGTGATCTGACCCCCAAAAGGTGGGAGCCGGCGTCTGTGCCTGATGGGGACATTCTTCCTGCTGTGAGTACTTCGGGGCCAGACCACCGCCACTGCTGGGTGGCACAGGTGACACTTCACTGGATGCTGCGGCTCAGGTACTGCAGGAACATGCTGGCCAGCTGGGGCAGGTTTTCATCGCTGGGCTGCATCTTGGTGTAGCTGATGAACTGCCTCCGCAGCCGGCTCAGCTCGGCCACGCTGACGGGCCGGCTCAGCACCAGCCCCTCGGCCACGCCGGGGACGCGGATGGTCTCTCCGGGCTGGGCCCCGCTCCTCTGCGCGGCCAGCACGGCGGCCAGCACGTCCTGCGTGACGCGGTCCAGCTGGTGCAGGAAGCCGCAGGACTGCAGCGGCTGCGTGCGGGTGGCGCGGTGCGGCGGCGGCGGGGCGCTCTCGAACAGCGCGGCGCGGATGGCGTCCAGCGGCAGCGCCTCCTCGCCCTGGACCGTGAACAGCGGCCGGTCCCAGCGGCAGCTCGGGTCGGGCTCCTCGAAGGGCGGGTC